>JBBUKS010011309.1:0-12268 GCA_038050645.1 Hedychium gardnerianum | reverse complement strand
AACCAAATAGCATATTGATCAATTGTCAAGTATCTGGTCAACCTTAACTTTTTTTAACGTCTTAATTAACCAACTAATATATTGATTAAATATTAAAATTCAATTAAGTTAACTCAAATTTGATCAACCTAATTAATTTTATTAAAGATTGATTGCACCAATAAATTCTACATATCCATAGTAAAAGTTTTTTTAAATTACCCGTCAAATTAATCATGACGGTCAACAATACTTGTCAATACGATCACTCACAAGGGAAGTGGTTTGTCAATACGATTACTCATTACGTAGCAAAAATAAAATAATACAAAACAAAAAAAAATGATTTTACTTAGTTCACCACTTCCTAAAATGATTAGGTCCAAAAATTAGTATCACCACTAATATTTTCTTTCCCGGATATCTTTCTAAGAGAAAGAAATCTCTTATAATATATGTTGTATACAAAGCATCACTCAAACGAAAACATAAATATAAATAAGGATTATATAAATACAATACGTTACAAGAATGAATCTTCATTTTAAATTGAATGCTTTGTTATTATTTTGGATTGTCTTTTGATGGTAAAAAATATAATAACACTTCATTTCCAAACCCTCAAGAATCGACAACTCAAATTCTCCTCAAAACTCTCTTTTATAGGATTACTTTTGGACTAATTACGCCTAACAATCGATTGTCAGGAATCACCAATTGATCATTATAGAGAATTCATCCATTTAAACTTGCAGAACAATTATTTCTATGTAATTTGACCATCATCAATCGATTGTCGAGACACAATAATTGATTGTTAGCCACCAGTCAAAATGACCAATCAATTCTGTAGTATTATGTTCATTGCTACAATGTCAATAATCGATTGTCATCTGTTAAACTAGGCAATTGAGTTGCAAGCCTTCTTTCTCATCTTAAACCTTGAATTCAGGATTTAAGATGCAATCAATTGTTATTTGTTGGCAATCGATTGCTATCTTTGTTTTAATCCTTTTAAAGCTAAACTCTTGCTTTGTCTAGTATCCAACCTACTAGGATTTTTAGTTTTCTAACATTCAGTCAATCTTGACCTATCAAAATTTCATCTTTATCTAATATTCGATTGACCTCAATTTAATAAAATTTCATCATTACCTAACTTCTAGTCAACCTTGATCTGTCAAAATTTTATTCATATGTCAAGTGTATGATTCTTTATGATCCACTTGGACTTCACACCTTGCCAACTTCCTATTGGACTTTCCTCATTGTCAAATATTCGGTCTGCCTTGATCCATTTAGACTTTCCTTCTCGTGTCAACTTCTTGTCGGTCTTCTGATCACTAATTGTTCGGTCAACATGACTCACATGGACTTTCCTCTTATATGTCAAGTCCGATCAACCGTAATCATTTGAACTTTTTTTACGTATGTCAAGTGTTCGATAAACCATGATCTATTTAAACTTTTTCACTGTTAAATATCCGGTCACCCTCGACCTATTTGATTCTTCGCTCAACCAAATAGCATATTGATCGATTGTTAAGTATCATGTCAACCTTAACTTTTTTTAACATCTTAATTAACCAACTAATGTATTGATTAAATATTAAAATTCAATTAAGTTAACTCAAATTTGATCAACCTAATTAATTTGATCAAAGATTGATTGCACCAATAAATTCTGCATATCCATAGTAAAAGTTTTTTAAAATTATCCGTCAAATTAATCATGACGGTCAACAATACTCGTCAATACGATCACTCATAAGGGAAGTAGTTTGCCCCCGTGATTTATCTCCTCCGTGTTAGTCCTGGAACGAACTGACGGGGACGCTGGAGGCGAGCGTTTCGTCTTTTTTTGCCATCATAAGGGAAGTGGTCCATTTAGAAAAGTGTTAACTAGATTACGATTATTCCTAACAAGACAGACACATGGAGATGGAATCTCCCGAGATGAAGAAATGGAAATACCCATGCTTCATTTGTATCGGCACCGACAACAAATTTATCAATAAGGGATGCCTAGAAAGAAAAAACTCCCTGCAGAACATTCTATACATAATTTTACGGCTATTGAGTGGGTATCAACTTTGTTTAGTCGGCTTCATTGATGGCTAGAGTCACAACAACAGCCAAAATAATAACAATTAGGAAAGAAATTCTCAGTCAATAGAAATTTCAAATTTTGAGAAAATTGATCCAGATATTTGAAATTATTGGTGATGTCGATCATGCTGATAAACTCTGTTATTATTTGATCTTTTTAAGTATCCATCCCGCAAATTAGATACAGCAATGAGCAACGAATTGATTTGATATACAGTGATGAACAATGTAGCAAATTCTCAAATCCTTGAACCAACAACAAAGTTGCTCACATCAGATTTAGTTTCTCATTTGTTTAGCAAATGAATGAAAGATATTGGCTAGCATGGCTGATTCAATCAAGAAGAAGGAGAATCCGCACTGAAGCATCGAACGCATAATCTCCGTAAGAGGAATTCAATTTTGCAAAGAGTTAATGGAGCTACAAGAAATTAATCAGCTACACTATACGAAGCGAATCCAGGAAAATTGGATCGACGGAAAGAAAATGAAACCACCATTTGCGAATGCTAAAAACTCCTTTACCTTCTTTAGTTCCATTCAAGCGCCCTCGCTCACATTTGAAGCCAGCCGGCGAGCTGGGTGGGGTTCAGGACGCCGGGGATGTGGGGTCCCTTCGCCTTCAGCAACAAGTACGACACCTGGGTGTACGTGTCTGCGGCGGTGGACGCCGGCGGCGGCCTTCCCTGCTCGACGGCGCCGCTCGAGGGATCCCACCGCCGCCCGAGGAGTGTGCCCTCGGAGAGGAACTCGTGCGCGAGGAAGCCGGCGAGGAGCCTGTTGTCCTTCCCCCGGGCCGCGGGCTCGACTCCGGCCCGAGCTCGCTTCGCTTCGGCCGCGGATTGGGCCTCGTCCGGATCGCGGCCCTTCCGCTTCCCCAATGCGCCTGGCTCCTTCTCTGATTCGCTTAGCATCGTGGCCCTCCGTCCTGCCACGTCAGCCAGGGCCCTCCCCCCCCAAAAAAAAGAAGGAAAAAAAATAAGGGCGGCGTCGGAAGCGGAGAGATCCCGAGGACCGTTTCTCCGGCGGAGATGGCCGTCGGCGAACGAGAGAGAACCGAGAGGAGGAGAATTGGAGACAGATTAGCGAGAACCCTCGGAAAGCCAGGCCCAGCCTCCTTATATAGAGTACCCTCCCAACAAACTCCCTTTCAGTTTAAGAAAATTACGATTGTGCCATTTAGATCCATGATCAAATACCATTGAATGCTTCTGATCAGCCCATTCAGGCGAACGCTAGCCGTCTGATCACGAGGATTTTAATCAGGGTTCTTTTAGTCATTTTATTTACTCGATTTGGGGAGGGATGAGCTAAGGAGAGATTGCAAATGGGTAAAATGGTCATTTACTTCTTCTGAGAAGGATGGTCGCATCTGTGGCGTGGGGGATGTTCCAGTTCCCAATGATGAAGATACACTGCGAATTAATACCCATATTACACCATTGTGATAATTTGTTAGAACACTGAAAAAAGTGAGGACCTAGCTGGTGCTGTGCTATTGAATGGAACGGAAAGTAGGGCATAACAAAAGCATTTTTGTCAATTGAGTTGATTTCTAAAGTTATTTAGTTTCAAAATTAAAGAGCGATATAATTATTTGATATCGACGGATAGATGAAAATATGTTACACCAAAACTAATAAAATACAATAAATGTTACATTAAATTCTTATAATTAATTATTAGCTATAAGTTTCAATCACCACTAAAACAATCTTATATTTTTTTTATTATTTTATTGAAAATAATTTAATATCTTTAATTGGTTTCAACTTTTTTTAGTTTTCCACGCAAGCTATAGCTTAGCTTCATTGATGGCTCACAGAGTGCCCATCCAAATAAAAAATCGGCATCCTCCGTGTTCGTGTTTAATAATTCTAAGCGATTAATCAATATTTAAAAATTAAATTTTAATTATAACATATTGAATATTTTTTTAATTTGTAACGAGACCATAATTTTAAAAATAATTTATATGATTTTTTTTTAATTTATTCTGATAATCAATAATATAATATTATAAAATTAAATCAATCATTTTTAAAATTAATCAATTCAAAATTTTGATTTTTAATTAAAAAAAAAACAATCATACAAACATTTAAATAAATGAAATACCAAAACTTTTGATTAGTTTACTCAAGCTAGTAGCTAGTTAAGTTAAAATTTTATCAATCTATTTTAAAATAAATTCAAGTAAACCGACTAGATTAGACTCGTGATCCGGGACGGATTGATTTGTGAGTTGAGAATTTTTTTCTTTCAAAATTTAAAATTAAAATAAAAAATGTAATAGATTTGTGGGCTTGACTCATCTAATATGCAATCAAAATTAAAAAATTTAATTTATTTTATGTTTTTAATGTTTTTGACGGATTGGTAAATTGATCCGACTAATTCACAACTCGTTTTGAATTGAATTAGCGATATCTCTCAATCTGTTAGGATGGCTCGCTCCACCGTATCATATGATAGATTTTTGTCGATTTGTATATGGTGAATTGATCCATTTAACCATTCTAATTGAAAAGTTTGATATCGGACGCCTTCACTCTTGCTTACCACATTGAAGGAGGAGAAAGGGAAAGGAGAGGTTGAGAAGGAGGAGGATAATTAAGAAGCTTCATCACTTGACCAGAGAGGAGGAATTAAGCATGAAAATGAAATGACTAGCGGTGATGATTTCTCCATTGTGGAGCGCGCATTACGAGCTTATAAAGAAACACGATCAGCCTCTCTCAATTCGGTTCGTCTTCGACCTTGCTCGCAGTCTCTTCGTCTACATCTGATCCTCCGTCATCCTCGTCGTCGTTCTCCAGTATCTCGATGTGGACGCCGGGATCCTCCACGGCGCAGCGGCCGCCGACGACCACCGAGTTATTCACGGCCTGGTAGTTGCTGTTTGCGAACGCGCTTAGAGAGGCCTCATCGGCCCGCATATCGCCCTGAGTATCCACCGCCAGCTGCTGCAGCAGTCGGCCGTCGGCCTTCGTCACGGCGCCCGTGTTCTCCCCGGTGATCATCACCAGCCCCGCGCCCTCGCCCTGCTCCCCCTCCACCTCGCCGAGGTCCACGAACAGGTCGGTGCTCGCCGTCGCCATGGCTGATCGATTCAATGGTGGATGGAGGCCGGCGACAATATATATACAGCGGAGGATGGATCCTTGGCTTGCATGGAGGCGAAGTACGTGAGGTATTTGTTCCATTCACTAGCTTGCACGCCATAGATGCGTAGCCTTCAAATAATGTCTCTATAACATCCATACTTTAATTATTTAGATAATAATATCGAGTCAAAATTAATCTATAATAAGTCTGTAAAATGTAAAATTCATCATTTTAATAATCCTATAATTACTTCATATTATTAAAAAAGAATAAATTAAAAAACTAAAATAAATCATTACATGAAAGAATATTTTTATTAGCAATCCTTACTAATTTTACAAATCTATCATATAACTAATTCAGCTATGCGCCCAAGACATCTATAATCAGTCTAAGCTTTATAGAATAAGATTGTATTTGTAATTTAGTTAAAAATTAATTCACTATTCATGAAACTTATACTATTTTCTTATTTCTAACATATTAATTATTATGACCATTGTTCATCGATGTTACATAAGTAAAACTCTTATTAAAGTCAAAATTTGCAATGAAAAATGCTTTTATATATCAATCGAACTTGCTCACTAGCGACATGATGATCAATTCTTAGGCCTATGTATAAATATTATATATAATTCTACAATAACAACAAAAATCAATTAAACTATGAATGTAATAATTTCAAAAATAATAAAAGAAACATGATTCAAAATAAAATAACTTTATAAAAAAAGGAATAAAAGGTATTAATCAATTGTTAGAAAGTAACAAATGAAGAAATAAAAAAAAAAGGAAAGGCGGAAAAGAGAAAATAATGATGAGGAAGAAGATGTCTGGGAGATGGAGATAAGGTGGCGTTGGATGAGATAGTGACTGTTTTATGAGTTAATCGTGAAGGAAAAATTGATATGTTAATATAGATTCTAGACCTAAGATTTTAAAAAGGAAAGAAATTTTAATATATGAATTTCAATTTTAATCTAGTAAGGAAAAAAAAATCTATCAAAAATATATGTTTTTTAAAAAAATTAACATAATAAAATATTGACATAAATAAATTCTAATCTATAAATATCAAAAATATTAAAATTATCCTAAATATAATAAAAATGAAGGTTATTAAAAATAACAAAGAGATTTTGAAAAGAGTCTAAAAGATGAAATTTGTATCCAAAATTTGATAGCTATAGATTTTTCATAATAAATATAAATATTCAAATTCTATACGCATGAACATAAATCAAACCTAATTTTAAATCCCGAGTTAAAAATTATGTCTTTTTAAAATTTAAAGAATCATATCAAATTGATCACAAGGAGATACAACGAGGAAGCGGTTGAACGAAGGGAAAGAAGGTTGCTCGAAATATGAAGGTGGAGAGAAAGATGATGATGTCTTCGATGACGATCTATATAAAACTTCATATGCTACTAAACCAAATCCATGACAATGGTCAATCTCAACACTAATCTTTATTTTGTATAATGACTCTCATAATTAAGCATCGCAAAGCTATCATAATTAATCTGCAATCGTTGACAAAACAATCAATATTACTATCGCAAAAATGATTAACCACAACCACTCTCAGCAAAAATTCTGCCAGCAAGTAAACTGGGCTTTATGTATGTTTAGAACTGGGTCAGCAGACTTCGATCAGCTCTCCCATTGATGATCTGGTCCAATTTTAATTGCAGTACTGTCTAAGAAATATAAAAAGAGAACATGGGGGAAGAGACAAGGTGGAAGTCAGCTGGCTTTGCAGTGTTTCTTGTACATTAAGTGTAGCTAGCCCACTTGACTTTTACGGTCTGGTCTGGTCTGGTCTGGTCTGGTCCCTCCTTCTACCACCTATACCCAGTAGTTCAAAGGAGGCCTCTTAGGAGAAGACCCAGCTTTAATAGTACTCTCTAGTACTACTATAATAGATGAATCATCGATTTTTATAGCTAGAGTTTTTATTAGCCGGTTCCTACTCATTTCGAAAGAAACTTCAATATTAAAAGAGGAGTCTGTCAATCTTAAAAAGGAGACCGATAATTAAAATTTCTAGGTGAGATGGACGGTCAAGGTAATTTCGACAATTTTCTCCAACGTTTAAGTTAATAATTAATCAGATGAAATACGGGGAGAGCAGTAATAGAAGATAACTTGTTTGAATTACACGTACAGAAAAGATATTTTTACATTATTCTTTATATTTTTTTTCCAGTATATTAATGATCGATGAAATGTTTATCATAGAAAGGGTCTTTTCGTATCTTATCATATCTTGAGATATGATATACCTTATACCGCTTTCTATACTTTGACAATTACAGTAGGGTAATGTTCTATCGACGTCCTTCCATAACAAATTGCTATGTATGTGGGCCACTGAGTTGTTGGGCTATGAGATTTAGTCCACGGAGAGCTTTGAACCTAGCTGGCGGGATCTCCTGGTTGGAGCGAGGGATTCCCGGCTGGCGAGATCTCCAGTTGGTGGAACTTCCCAACCGGAGCGATGGACTATCGGCTGACGGAATCCTCGATTGGTGGGATCTCTCGATCGGAGTGATGGACTCTCGGCTGGTGGGATCCTCGGTTGGTGGGATCTCTCGGTCGGAGTGATGGACTCCCGGCTGATAGGATTCTCGGTTAGTAGGATCTACCAGTCGGAGCGATGGACTCCCAGCTGGCGGGATCCCAGTTGGTGGGATTTCCCGATCGGAGCGAGGGACTCCTGGCTGGTGGGATCTAAGACTTTTCTTTTACCTACGACATGTGGCAGGGAGATTGTAGACTTCCTCTATCCACGTGTAGACCCTTTAGGACTTCGCCTTCTACCTGTATTACAAGTCTCCCTCACAAGTCTAGTCTAAGGAGGTAAAAGTACGACTGATTGGATTATTACAGTCGAGCCATCGACATTCCAGGACCCGATTCTCTGCCTGGGCTATTTTGATGAGGATGTCATCCATATATACCTCAATGTTCCTCCCGACCTGATGCCTAAAGATCCGGTTCATAAGCCTTTGATAGGTAGCCCCTGCGTTCTTCAGTCCGAACAACATGATATTGTAATAGAAGATTCCGTCAGAGCTGACGAAACTTGTAGGTTCGAGTCGGCCGATTAAAGGGGGATGAATAGCCCTGCAAATAAAAGAAACTATTTCTCTTGCTTTTTGCTCAAGCAAGGACACCTAATTAATTAAAAAGAAATAAACATATAAAAGAATAATAGGCGCAAAAGGTTTACTTGGTTATAACTGGAGTGGTTGTTAATCTAAGGCAGTTAAAAGCTCCACTAAAATGCTCCTTTAGGCGGAGTAGCCTCTTTACAGTGCTGACGTACAAGAGTAGAAAAACTAAGCAGTTAAAACAAGTGTATCTACTAAAACGAGGTCATAACCTCTATTTATATAACAAATCGATCGAGGTGACCGTTTTATTGATGTGGTAGTCACGGGAGCGCCTCCATTGATTGGAGACGCCTCCAATGGATCGAATCTAATCCACTGGCGATCTGACAGCACTGGGAGCACCTCCAAGCGTTGGGGGCGCCTCGATTGAGTTGACTTAGCTTCTAAATCTAATTCACTGTGGCGGGTCTTCAACAATGATCGGAAGCGCCTCCTTTGCTCTGAGGCGCCTCCATCCAAATGGCGGGTGAGGCGCCTTCGAGCCTTGGGGGTGCCTCCATCGTCTGGGCGCTTGAGGAGCCTCCGTCGTACTGAGGTGCCTCCATCGTACCGAGACACCTTACGCGCCTCTTCTTTCAAGGCGCCTCCAAGACCTAGAGGCACCTCGGGTTTTCTCCGGTTGCCTTAGGTGATTGTTCAGCCGTTTAGAGTTGAGCTCACTCAAACCCAACTCAGGCCTTCTCCTCGAGCAGGCTTCCTCCCCGGCTTCTCGTCCTTCGGACTGCGTCCTTCTCGCCTCACGTCCCTCGGACCGCGTCCTTCTCGCTCCACCGGTATATTCTTTCGCAACTTCTCTTCTCTTGGATGCATCGAGCCCGTCGACTCATTTTTTGTGCCATCCTTTTCGTCCGCTGAGTCTTTCGCTCGACTTCTTGTGTTTCCTAAGTTCCTACACACTTAGACACAAGGATCAAATGCCACAGGACCTAACCAAACTCGATTGATCACATCAAAATTATCCCGGGGTACTTACAAAACTAACCTTATCTTGATCTTTAGGTGCCAAAGGGATTTAATAATAGCCTTGGTAGGTGTCTAACATGCATATGAATTCTCACCCCGAAGTAGAATCTATCAGTTGGTTAATACGAGGAAGATGATAACAATCCTTCGAGCATGCTTTGTTAAAATCCCGGAAGTTAATGCAGACACACCACTTGCCTCTTAGTTTGGACACCAGGACTACATTGGCCAACTAGGTTGAGAATTGGATCTCTTGAATGTATTCTGCTTCTGACAATTTGTTGATCTCTTCGTGAATCATTTGATTCTGCTCAGGCCCGAAGTGACGCTTCTTTTGTTGAACCAGTCGGACCTCAGGGAGTGTGTTGAGTTGATGCATCATTACCGTCGGGGATATTCCCATTACCTCTTTAGATGACAAGGGGAAGACATCTCAATTGCGTGAGACACACGCAATCAAGTTGACTTTGACCTTGGGAGAGAAGTCAGAGGCTACTCGGGTAATCCATTTGGCTCGGTCGGGATGGATCTGTACTTCCTCTTGGCCATCAATCAGTCAGAGGGGAGGGGCTTCTTGGACAATTTGCACCGGTTTCTTGCCTTCGACGAGCCTTGAGAGAGCCCATCTGAATAACGTCAACGTAGCATCTTCGGGCAGCCACCTGATCGCCTCTTACTTCTCCCACTTGATTTCGAATGGAAAATTTTATCTTTTGGTAAAAAGTAGAGACGACCACCTAGAATACACTCAGCGCTGGTCTTCCCAAAATGACCTTATAAGCAGAGAGGATGTCTACAATGAGGAAAGGGGTGCGACGAGTCCTTCTCAAGAGTTTCTCTCCCAGGGAGATAGAGAGGTCAATCTGATCGAGTGGTTGTACCTCGTGGCCGGTGAAATCATATAATGAAGTAGTCATCGGTTGGAGTCTTTTTTCTCGAGCTGTATCTAGTCGAAGGTCTTCTTAAAAATGATATCGACAGAGTTGTCAGTGTCTACAAATACTCTCTTAACATTGTAATTAACAGTGAGAGTGTGTATTACTAGGGTGTCATTATAGGGGTTTTTTACTCCTTCCAATTCTAAAGGCACAAAGCTTATAGACAGACTCCCGAGTCTTTCGCGGCTGGTGTCCACCCTTGGCTTTCCAACTTTCGATCGTGTGCCTTTTGGGGTCCGGTGAGAATCTCCATCAGTGGGCCTTTTGGATATCATGTTGACTGTTCCTTGGGGAGAAGCTTCACGCTTCTTTTCGCTAATGCCCCGATCTGTCTCTCGACGGGGTCGGGATGACATCCTTTCCTCTGGAGATGGCGAACGACCTTGTCGATCGGGCTAGTGGCCTGAGTAATTCCTTCGGTTAATGGGGTGATGAGAGCGTGGGTGAGGCTGGGGCGACGCTCTTCGTAGGAGTGCTTGCTGCTTAGCAGCTTGCCACAACTCCCACACGTATTGCTCGCATTCCCTCATGTCGTGCCCTATCGACTGATGGAAAGTACAGAACCTCTTCGGTGCTTTGGGCGACCGCTGACCCGACTGAGAACTTGGAGTCGTGGTAGCTCGTACTACTTGCACTGTATCTTTTGGCTTCCATGTCTGTTGGTGGTTTGTCCGGGCATCCCAATTCCTCGGGGGAGGCGAGGGAGATCTCTTTTCAGGCTGAGTACCGGAGCGACTCGAAGGAGGATTCTCTCTCTTTCTCGATATCTGAACTTTCACCACATGGACATACTTCATCGCCCAACCCAAAAGACTGTTAAAGTCTGTCGGGGGTTTCTTGATTAGAGACTTGAAAAAATCTCCTTCCACCAGTCATCCGGAGAAAGCATTTATCAACACATCCAAGGTAGCCATAGGGATGTCCTGGGCTACCCATTTGAACCTTTGGATATAGTCTTTCCATGCCTCTTTTGACCCTTGCCGAAAAGATAATAAATTTAGTGGGATTTTATGGTACCTTCGACTGCTGGCAAAGTATTGTAGGAAGACAACTTTGAAATCTTTGAAGGATCGAATGGAGGTAGAGGGGAGCCGGTTGAACCACCTCTGGGTTGGGCCTAAGAGGGTGGTCAGGAACACATGACATTTGATGTTGTCCGTGTATTGGTGTAGCAGTATTGCATTCTCGAATTGGCAGAGATGGTCTTCAGGGTCTGTAGCTCTTGTATATTCGACCATCCGCAATGGTCGAAAACGACGAGATAACACATCATTCAGGATATTTCTTGCAAACGAGACAAATAGGATATCTGTCGCTTCCTCAATAGCTACTCCAGTAACCAGAGCCTTCCCCCGCTTGGGATCACAGGGGGGGGCGTTTCTACTGTGGAGAACTCCATCGATAGTTCGCGATGGGCTGTTGTTCCCATCGGGGTTAATGCTGGAGCTAGAAAAAGTTTCGCAAGCCACAATGACCCCCGGACGGGACCTGGAAATATCTCTACCGAGGCCGCTGGTAACTTTAGGGGGTGAGAGATTCGTCGATAGTTGCTTTTGGATCCCTTCATGTATTTTGGCTGCTACAAGCTAATCAAAATATTCATGCGTCATAGTGATCATCGAGGTCCTCCCGGTGTCGTCCATCTTGACGTCTCAGTTTAGGTGTTAGTTCCCACAAACAGTGCTAATTTGTTTCTATCTGAGCACTACCGCAATGGATGAGCCACCAGTGAGCTGGAGTCTCTGTTGACTAGTCTTCTGCTTACTCCAAAAGAAGCTTCAACACCGAGAGAGGAGTCCGCCAATCCTAGAGAGGAGGAGGATAAAACTTATGGATTAGAAGGATGATCGGGGGTGATTCCGGTGCAATCTCTTTGATGTCCAAGTCAGTAATTAATCAGGTAAAGCACCAGGAGAGCAATAATGGAAGAAGACCTTTTTGAATTACACGTACCTCCTTCGTATAGATGGGAGGTATTTTTATAC
>JBBUKS010011298.1:0-12268 GCA_038050645.1 Hedychium gardnerianum | reverse complement strand
TTTATATTTCGCACGGATCTTCTTGTCATGGGGTTCGGGGTTTCCGCACGCAAAAGCGGTTTTGCGGCTCGATAAAAACCCAACACCTTCACAACTCACTTCCCTCTCTTTTGGACCTAGACCTTACAACTAACTCTCTCTCAAGTTCTTTCTCACTTTCTCTTTCTTTCTAGTTCACAAGCTTCCAAACTCGATTAGTCAGCTATTAGCTTCATAAACTCACTAGTGCATTAATCCGCAATTCCTGTGGATACGATAATCTTTTATATTACTGACGACATAGTCGTACACTTGCGTTACGTAATATTTATGATTTTGTAGGGATCCTAACCAAATTACCAGTATGACACAACGAATATCACATTAAAGTTCTTTCACCATTTTCCTTTCAATGCTATTAAGTAAAAGAAGGTAATATAAAAAATTTGGTTAAAGGTATATCCTCTATCACTAAGGGCTCCTCGGTCATAAAATCTAGATTACACAAGTTACCTCTATTAGGACAAAAGGAATTTAGATATCTTCATAATGATATGATATTGTCCACTTTGACCCTAGATTCTCATGGTTTTGCTCTTAGGCTCTTTCCAAAAGGCCTCACACCAATAGAGATATCTTTTCCTTATAGCCCATGATCTTTCCCATGTGTTTTCAATATGAGACTTTGTTTGCAACCTTGCAACCCCAACAATCCCCCCCCTCAAACGAAGGATGACAAAGCCCCCCTTGTCCGATCCTCGACCCACTAGGACTTCATGCCCCTCGGTCCACCCGATCTACTAGGACTTCCTTGCCTAGTCGCAACTAGGACTTCTCTGCCTAGTGTCTGGTTCTCTTGATTCGGACACGGGAGCTCCTACTTTCTTTGTTAGAGGTCAATATTCTACTCACATGGCTTGATTAGACCATAACCCTTGTGCACAGTCGGCGATAAGACCTTATGACAGTCCGGGCTCTGATACCAATTATTAGGACTGAATGAATTTAGATATCTCCACAATGGTTTGATATTGCCCACTTTGGGCTTAGACCCTCATGATTTTGCTCTTGTCTCTACCCAAAAGGCCTCATACTAATGGAGATGTCTTTTCTTTATAAGTCCATGATCTTTCTCATGTATTTTTAATGTGGGACTTTGTTTGCAACCTTGCAACCCCAACAACTTCCTAACATTTGAATAGTGAAAATCCATTAAACTCTAATTAACTAATCTCTTATGATGAATTGATCCCATTTCAAGGCGATAACTTTAGAAAGCCCGGTTAAAAGAATACCCTTTGTCACTAAGGGCTCCCCGATCATACAATCCAAAGTACCTCCCCTACATGGTGACCAATCCTTCATATCCACATGCATTCATCGCACACACATTACATCAAAAACATATTAGGAACAATACACATGGAACAAGTCATAAGCATTTCATAGAATAAAGAAATAGACATATCCATAGTTCATACATCAACATCACATCATAATTACTTCTTACATCATAGAATTTAGAGATTATTCCATAAAGAAAGAAGAACAAACCAAAGACACAAATAATAACATTCTTACAACCCAAAATTTGAGAGTAAAGGAGAAGAAATGCTTATCAAGGAGATTGCCGGTGTCTTCGGGATGCTTCCTTGCTCCGGAGGTGGACAGATTGTCGAGATGGATGGAAATGGTAGCTCTAGGGTTTATCCCTAAGGGGAGAAACCTCTCCCAAGGAATGGGGAGGAGCCCCCAAACCAAAGATTTATACCTTTCCCAAACTGTCCAGATCTGTCAAATTTGTTAGGCTCCACCAAACTTAGTTTTTCACCCCTTATACTACTTTATCTCGGGTTAGACTCTGAACCAAATTTGTATCCCTTGAAATTATCTTCAATTTGATATATTGAATATCTCAAAACTCGAACCGAGACGAATGTTATGGTAGTTCAAATTTTGGTTTGCAGTTTGGGCGGAGGACCCGACACGGTCGTGCTTGGGAGGCATGGACGTGCCTTTTAGCATGGTGTAAACATGATTTTCTTGTTGGGGTTGCAAGGTTGCAAATAAAGTCCCACATTGAAAATATATGAAAAAGATCATAGGCTTATAAGGGAAAGATATCTCCATTGGTATGAGACCTTATGGATAAAAGCCCAAAAATAAAACCATGAGGGCTTAAGTCCAAAGTGGACAATATCGTACCATTGTGGAGATATCTAAATTTTCTCGGTTATAACAATTGGTATCAGAGCCCGGACTGTCAGAATGTCTAACCACTGACTGTGCACAAGAGCTATGGTCTAATTGAATCATGTGAGGAGAATATTGATCTCAAATAAAGGAAGTAGAGGCTCCTGTGTCCGGATCAAGATGACCAGACACCAGACAGAGAAATCCTAGTTGCGGCTAGGCAAGGAAGTCCTAGTAGGTCGGGTGGACGGAGGGGCATTAAGTCCTGGTGGATCGACGATCAGACAAGGGGGGCCCTGTGGTCCTTCATTTGAGGGGGGGAGGATTGTTGGTGTTACAAGGTTGCAAATAAAGTCCCACATTAAAAATACATGGAAAATATCATGGGCTTATAAGGGAAAGATCTCTCCATTGGTATGAGGTATTTTGGGTAGAGTCAAAAAGCAAAACCATGAGGACTTAAGACCAAAGTGGACAATATTATACTATTGTGGAGATATCTAAATTCCTTCGGTCCTAACATTTCTCTGGTCTCACTCTAAAGAAAAATTGTAGATCTCTAAGTTATCTACATTTTTAAAGTTAATTCATCCCTTGTCTTCAACTGTGTAAAAAGTTATGTTCATTTTACTTTTGGTCCGTAGTGCTATCTAGAATTCGATAGGGCTGTGCCTAAAAGGCATGGCCGTGCTATGATCAATTTGGAAAAAAATAGCAAATTTGATATGGACGTGCTTTTTAGCACGACCTAGCCATGTGGGAGGCTTTTGGCTCCGTTTTAGCAATGTTTTGGCCCTGATTTGGTCCGAGGAACACGACTGTGTCATGGGACATGACAAGAGCATGATTGTTTTTGGATGCGAGGCACGATCGTGTCAAAAGACACGATCATGCCATAGAAGCTTCTGCCCTTGGCTCCAAGATGGGAACGACCGTGTCAAAAGATATGACCATGCCATGGAAGCTTCTGCCCCTGACTCCAATATGGGCACGACCGTGTCTAAAGACATGACCATGCCATTGAAGCTTTTGCCCCTAGCTCTAAGATTGGCACGACTGTGTCAAAAGAAACGACCATGCCATGGATGCTTCCGCCTCTATTTCCAAGATGGCATGACCGTGGCAAAATAAGACATGACCCTAATGAAGTCAGGCATGGCCCTGGGGAAGTGAGACATGACTCTGGGAAGTGAGGCATGACCTTGGTGAAGTCTTACATGACCTTGGGGAAGTGAGGCATGACCCTAGTGAAGTCTCTCTAATCTACTCCAATGTCAAATATGTTTCATTTTTACTTCAAAATATGTCCTATCAATAAAAACAAGCAAAGAGAAGTTCTTTGAACCAAAAGAGTGAAAGTAACGAAAACACATAGAAATAGGATGTGTGAATACAAATCATGCTCTTAAAATGCAACAAGATATATGATAAATGATGCTTAAAAACATGCATAATCTACACGCATCAACCGTGGTGAGTTAGGAGGGCTTTGTGGTTTTCGAGTGGAGCACGACTGTACCTGAGAGGCATGACCATCCCATGTTGGTTGTTGTCAATCATGTTTTCACTCCGTTCTTCATTTAACTTAGGCCATAGGAACACGTCTGTGTCATGGGACACGATCAAAGCGTGTTCCTTTCTCTAACTCCACATTCTAAGGGTTTTATGCTTCACTTTTGCTTCAAATTCATGTCCTGTCAACATAAAAGTACAAAGAATAAATCTCTGAATGAAAAGATTAAAAATAATGAAAATAATAGAAAGAAGATGCAAGTATGCAAAATATGCTCATGAAATGATATAGAATGTATATCAAACAATATTATAAATCACGTATGACACATACACATCAGTACCATATTTTAATCTTCTTGCCTTGGCATTGTCTCTCATGATATGACCAACTTGCGAGGAAGCCCATACCTACATATGATATTCTTTCACAAAAAGTTCATGACAACATTCTTTTTAATCTGAGCTAAGGGTTCAACCTCAACACACTTAGAGAAGTAGTTATTGGGGATGATAAAGAATTATTTCTAAGAGGGACTAGGGGGAAAGGTCTCACGATGTCCACTCCCCACTAGTCAAAGGAGCACACCACCACTACCACCTTCATTAGCTCTATAGGTTTCAACTAAAGTCGACTATGCTTTTGACATCTTAGACATGCCTTAATGATATGGATAACATCCCCTTCATAGTGGGCTAAATATAGTCGACCACCAGTGCCTTTTGTGATAGTGCTTGACACCCAATTAATGAGGGAGCTGGCTACTTTTGCTAGTTCATCTACTTTTTAATTCTCCTCCTAAGGGATCTATCTTAAGAGAATCTCACTAAAATCCTCCTTAGTCTGCTCATAAGCTTCCATGTACTTCTTTAATTGTTCACTCTTGATCTTGCAAGAGTCATTGATTTGTTTAGTCACTAATTGGGAATCTTATCATACCTCTACTTAAAAGGTTTCACCATCTTTAACAAGTTAAAGCTCAATTATTGAGGCTCCATATTCTACTTAATTGTTAGAAGCCTAAAATTGAAGTCATAGTGTATGCTTTACCTCACTTCCCTAGGGGAGACCAACATTGCTCCCACGCTTTTGCCCATGCAGATGGACTATACATCCATGAAAACTTTCTATGGCTTTTTTTTATCCCGACTAATAGTCTCAAGTAAGATATTAGCTAGTACTGATTGTCATGCTCACTCAACTTAATTGAAGTCTTTGGATTAGTAAGAATATGATCCATGGAGCTATCAGTTAACATCATGATTGAGTGCGACATAAAATAGGATCATAGACTTTTGGCATCGAGAGCCAACTCCATCATCAACTTCTCTAGATTTTTATACTTAAACTTCACTCCTTTGAGGAAATGGCTAACCTAACATACCAGTTGTTGAGTGGAGCCCTCCTGCTAGAGGAGGATCGTGGAGCCCTCCTGCTAGAGGAGGATCATGTTAACGACTCTGTTTGCCACTATTAGGTAGACCCACAATGTCTCTTGTGGAGTAGGCTTTTATTGGTATAGGGAGCACCACATTGAACCTATGTTTTGATGTATGATAAGTTTAAAGTTAGGTTATTTATTATCTAATAAGTATGTAAAGTGTGAAAGTGCAAGTAACTTGATAGAGGATAAGTCTTGGTAGGAAAACCAAGTAGCTAGTGAAAATTCCTAGTCGGAAACTAAGCGATGACAAGACCTAATTGGGAACTAGACAGTGCAAGTTCTAGTTGAGAACTAGGCAACGACAAGACTTAGTTGAGAACTAGGAAATGGAAGGCCTAGTTGGGAAATAGACGATGGAAGTCCATGTGTCTCAACTGGGAGCTAAGCACTGATGTGTGTATTGCATACATGATTTATAGCATTGTTTTGCATACATTCTGTTTTATTTCATGAGCATATTTTGCATGCTCACATCTTCTTTCTATTATTTTCATTAATTTTACTCTTTTCATTTGAAGATCTGTTCTTTGCACTTTTATGTTGATAGGATGTGAATTTGGAGTAAAAGCGGAGCATAAAACCTTGGGATGTGGAGTTGGAGCAAGGAAGATGCTCTGACCGTGTCCTATGACACAAGCATGTTCCTATGGCTGAAGTTAAATGAAGAACGGAGCGAAAATAAGACCGACAACAACCAACAAAAGTTGGTCATACTTCCCAAGCTCGGTCATGCCCGTCCTAAAACTACAAAGACTTCTCGAGCTCACCACGACCCGACTGTGCTTCTTTGGCATGACCATGCTTTTCTCTTGAACACACCACAAGAAGGCTGTGCCTCCTAGGCACGATTGTTCCCCATTCGAAAGCTATAAAGCCATCTTGAGCTCAACACAGTCAGGTCGTGCCTCTCCACCAGAGCCAAGCATGGTCGGAAGCTACAAAGTCGTCCCTTTGGGCATAACCATGCATTTTTTATGGAATTCCCACGACATGACCGTGCTTCATAGGCACGATTATGTGGCATTAGGACATAGCCGTGGGCTTATAAAAAGGCGTCAAGATCCCCTTTTCAAGGGGAGAAAAGATTTCTCCTTCGTGGGAACCTATGAGGTCTATTTCCTAGTGGATTTTCACGATCCGTCCACCTCTAGAGCAAGGATTTCATTCAAGAAGACCGACAAAGCATCGATAAACATCTCTTCTTTTCTACTCTTTGTATTGATTGTAAGAATGCTTCATTTCTTATCTCTTTCTTGTAACTCCATTGCTATGGAGTAGATTTCCTAGATTCTAGGATTTAAGGAGTAGTTGTGATGTGATGTTGATGTATACATTATGCATTTGCCAATTTTCTTATTTTATGAAGTGTTTATGATTTTTTTCATGTGTCATTCTTTGGTTATGTTTAATTGAATGTGTGTGTGAAATGTATACATGTGGATGTGAATAATTGTCACTATGTAAAGGTGATGCTTTAGATTGTATGACCGGTGAGCCCTTAATGATAGAGGATAGTCCTTTAACCGTACTTTCTAGAGTTATCATCTTGAAATGAGGCTAATTCTCCATAAGGGATTAGCTAATTATAGTTTAATGATTTTTCATCATTTCAATATTAGGAAGTGACTTGTGTAATTTAGATTCTATGACCGGGGAGCCCTTAGTGACAGAGGATAGTTGTTTAATCAAACTTTCTATGTTATCTTTTCTACTTAATAGCATTGGAAGAAAACGGTGTAAGCATTCCGATGTGATTTTCACGAGTTCATACCGGTAATTTAGTTAGAATCCCTACAAGATTGTAAAGATAGAGGTAGGGAGATGAACAATTCATAACATCATAATGAAACCTAAGTCCTAGGATCGCCTTCCCAAATCAACTTCTCTCTCTCAACAACTAACCTCTTCTATCATGGACCTCTCAACCTTTCTCTCACACTCTCTCTCAAGCTCTAGTTCTAAAGCATTCATAACTAACTTTCGATTGTCTAGATAACTTACTTTTGGACTTATTAGTGTTTAATCCACAGTCTCTAAGAATTGATATTTTTTTATTACTTGTCGACTTTACCAAGCACTTACGGTGAGACAAATAAGTTTTTGGTGCCATTACCGGAGACTGTTTTGATTAGTATTAGTGATAAGCAATTTAGTTATTCTAGACGCTTTTCTTTTTGTTAATAAATTTCTTGTGAATAGTTTTGTAATTTATTTGCTTTCTTTAATTTTGCATTTATCTTTTGTGCAAATAATTCTGTTTTGAACTTAACTTGAAAGTACTTGGATTTGTTCTTTTTGTATGCATATGACTAACTTTGCAGGAGATCTTTTGCATGTTGATTATGAGATTGACAGAACGTTCAGAAGAAGAAGAAATCTACAAAGACAATTGGAAGAAGAGCAAATTCAGTCTATTATGGCAAATAAACCTCTCAAAGATTATGCAGTATCATATGCGAGGAGCCTAAGGTCTAGCATCACCAGACCTTCTATTGAGGTCAATAACTTTGAGATTAAACCCACTGCCATTTCTATGGTACAACAGAATCAAAATGAGGGAGGATCAACTTGAGACTCCAATCAACACTTGAAAATCTTTTATGAAATCTGTGGAACAATGAAGATTAATAGAGTTTCAGCGGAGGTTATTAGATTGATGCTATTTGGATTTTCATTGAGAGATCGAGCAAAAACATGGCTCAACTCCTTGTCTACCAATAGTATAACAACTTGGGAACAGTGTGAACAAATGCTCTTGGAGAAGTTTCATCCTCCAAGTAAAACTTCACATATGAGGAATCTTATTGCATGTTTCATGCAAAAAGATGGAGAATCCTTATATGAACTTGGAATAGATTCAAGGGTCTTCTTCGGCAATACCCACACCATAGATTGGAGAAATGACTTGTTATCCACACTTTTTATAATGAAATTAACTATCAAACGAAAGTTTCCTTGGATTCCACTGATGGCGGAGCTCTAATGAACAAGAACCTTGATGAAGCGGAGGACATAATTGAAAGTGTAGCCCTAAACCATCATCCATGGGCATTGGAGAGAAGTAATCCAATCAAAATTCCTAGAAGACATGATGTGAATATATTGAAATTAATTTCTACAAAGATGGATGCCTTCACCAAAAGATTTGATTCAATGAATGTTAATCCAGTTAATCCGGTGATTTCAGGTTGTGAGATATATGGTGATTCTGAGCATGCAAAAGAAGCTTGGCAACTAAAAGTAATTTCTACACAATTGACTCAAATTGAACATGTTGATGCGATTGACAACTTCAACCAAATAATCAACAATCCATATTTCAGGACATACAACCTTGGATGGAGGAATCACCCAAATTTTTCATACCACAATAATTAAGAGCAAGTGGGACAATCATCCGGCTTCCAACAAAATTCACAACCCTCAATAATAGAGAAAATGCTTGAGGAGATTCAAGCTACTCAATTGAAAATGAAGAATGATATCAAGAAACTTTGTGGAAGAATGGACAATGCTGAAAATCATTTAAAGATTCTTGATAATCAAGTTGCACAGGTAGCTAGTTCCTCCTCAAGATCTCAAGGGACATTTCCGGGAAAGCCTGAACAAAACCCTATTGAGCAGTGCAGAATGATTGAGTTAAGAAGCAGACGGACTTTGGGAGAACCCCAAGTGAACCCTACAAAGAAAGGGATAGAAAGCACACCGATTGGAGAGCCAACTCCTTCCACCTCACGTAATGAAAATATTCAAGAGGAAGTTGAGAATGACGAACAAATTGAGAGACCCCCTATGGGGAGATACGTGCCACCGATTATCTTTCCTCAACGGATATCCAAAGCAAAGAAGGATGAAGAGTTTGACAAGTTTCTAGAAAAAGTCAAAGAATTATGCATTGAGATTCCCCTCATTGATGCTCCATAACAAATGCTCAAGTTTGCCAAATTCATGAGGAAAATCATTTCAAACCAATGCAAGAAAGAAGGGTATGAGACTGTGGCCTTAATTGAGGAGTGTAGTAATTTACTTCTGAATGCACTAACATAAAAGCTCAAGGAACCATGAAGTTTTTCTATCCTATGCAAGATAGGCTCAACTGAGATTGGTAAGACATTTTGTGATCTTAGAGCTAGCATAAGTCTTATACCTTATTCTGTGTAAGAAACTTGGACTCAATGATCTCAAGTTGACCACTATGACATTGTAACTAGCGGACCATTATTGTAGATACCCTATGGGTATTATTGAAGATGTGCCAGTAGAAGTAGGGGGCTTCATAGTCCCTACTGATTTTATGGTCCTAGATATGGAGGAAGACCCAAAAATCTCCATAATTTTGGGTAAGCCTTTCCTTGCTATGGTTGGAGCAGAGATAAAGTTAAGAATCATAAGCTTACATTGGTAGTAGCAGGCAAGGAAAAAATAGAATTTGATTTATCCAAGGCCTCTGACTCACTTGTTGTTGTTAAGAAATTGTACTGCAAGTTGGAAGGTCTCCGACCAGAAGAGAAGAAACACCACCCTCATGATAGACCACCGGACGAAGCACCAAGTCCGGTGAGAGAAGAAAAAAGGCCCTAAAGCAAAAAATGACAAATACATCTCCCAGCAAGAGCCCGGATGAGAGATGGGCTTGAAGTTCCAACTTGCCATAATGGAGGGGCATGCAACCCCTTCAAGGCAAAGGATCCAAGTTGAGCCATTATAAGAGTCGATCTCATGACATTAAACGAGTGCTTCTTGGGAAGCAACCCAAGGGTTTATTTTTCTATTTTTGTTTTTTATTTTCAGTTACTTCATTTGAATTTTAATTTAGTTTTTTTTTTCAGGCTACACTCCTCCACGAGCTAGCCATGAGACTTGACATGGGTGTGAAGGAGCTTTTGAAGAAAAGTTGAAGTCTGGCCGTGCCCAAAAGGCATGATCGTGCCTCAACAGTGCATGAGCCAGACCTAACCATAGTAGGGCTATGTGGTTTCACACGACCGTGCCTCAAGGAGAAATATTGCCAGATTCAACCACAATAGGGTTGTGAGGTTTCACACGGCCGTGTCTCTTCCAATGGAGCAACACATCAAGCCACAGCATTGCCGTGTCATTTCACATGGCCGTACCCACAAACGTGACTCCTTCGACAAACTTCAGCATGCCCGTGCCTCTTTGAAGACCAAACTTCTAGAATACACCATGGTGTGGCTATGTCTTTTGACACGATCGTGCCAATCCAGAGGAAGTAGCTAACCAGAAAAAGACATGGTTGCGTCCTATTTCACATGGCCGAGAAAAAGAAAAGAAAAAAAAAACAGAAAACATGGCCGTGTTGGAAGACACGACCATGTGAAGACACCTTACAATCACAAAGGACATCATGCCTAGGCCGTGGCTTTTGGCACGACCGTGTGGTGCAACAATTCGGTTATTAACCCTAAGGCACAACTCGTGCTCCTCATTCACATAGTCATGCCTTTCCTTGCCAACCCTTCTTCTATCTTCTCCACCATTCAAGAACTCTCCTTCTCTCCAAGATTTAAGCGCCTTCCTTCCTCACCTTTCCTAGATCTCCTCTCCAGGACAAGGTTCAATCTCTTCCCCTCCTAAATTCTTCAAAGAAGCCTTCTCGTTTCTTCAAGATTCCTCTTCTTGAAGTCCTCTCTTCAAGATTCCAAGCCCTTCAAGATCCCAAGATCTATCCTCTCCTTCCTTCTCCTTTCTTGATTTCTCTTCTAGATCTTGGATCTCAAGATCTCTCTTCTCTTACTTCCTCTTCCTCACATAAACAACAAATCACCCCTCTTTTCCTTGAGACCTTACAAGATGTTGAAGAGATTTCGCAAAAATAGTGGATCTAGCGGAGGTGATGATACCCATAAAAGAAAAGAAAAAACAACCGATAAAGGAAAGACCACCGACAAAGGGAAGCGTCGGGCACAGATGAAGGTAATGAGAATTTCTACAGTATAATTTTTCGCAATGATGAGCAAAAATCTAGATATTGTTGGGTCAGGTGAACCGGTTAGAGGGGAGTGAATAACCTGCAAGTAAAATTAAGAACTTTCTCTTGCTATTTGAACTTAGTAAGGATACACACATTAATTAAGAATAATAAAATGCATAGAAATAAAAGGGACTTAGAACTTTTACTTTGTTACAATTTGGGTGGTTGTTAATCCAAGGCAATATAAAAAACACACTATATCTAACTCCTTCGAGCAATCGTCGGAGGCGGAGTAGCCCCTTACAGTCGTTAATAAGCACAAAAATGAAAGTACAGAGTTGAAATCGAATATAGAGTGTGTTATACAACTAAGAGGGTGAGACCTCTATTTATAGCATTCTGGTCGATTTGATCGTTTATTGATGTGACAGTCATGGGGGCACCTCTATTACTTGAGGGCGCCTCCATCGTCGCTGACGTGGACTCAACATCTATCCATTGCAAGGTCTCTCTGTATGCATTGGGGCGCCTCCATTGAGCTGAGGCGCCTTGGTTACTGTTCATCCGAGGTGCCTCCAAGCAACAAAGGCACCTCAGGTCTTCTTTTCATTAGGGCACTTCCATTCAATGAAGGCACCTCAAATGGTTAACTTCCGAGTTGCCTATTTTTAAGGTCCGCTCGCCTTGGGTGATGATCCAGTCATCTAAAGTTGAGCTCACTTGAACTCAACTTAAGCCTTCTTTCCGAGCATACTTCCTCCCCGGCTTCTCATCTCTTGGATTGCGTCCTTCTCGCTCCACCGGTGTACTCTTCCGTAACTCCTCATCCCTCAAATGCACTGAGCCCGTCAGCTCCCTTCCTGTGCTATCCTTCTCGCTCGCTACTGTTGGGAATCCTATGCGACAAAATCAAATCGCAGCGAAAAAATAAGATCCCTTCCGTGATCCATGCAAAAAATTCATATAAGTTAAATCTACAAAATAAGGTCCTATATAATAGGGTATACCTTCGTTGCGTGCCCTTTGCTTATCCTGTTTGTCCAAGGTGAGTCAGATTTCTTGCACGTTCAAGTGTACGTGCCTCTATGCGTATCCACACTTACACTCTTTCACCTTTTGGAGAAGATTTAGGTTGTGCTAGCAATCTCTAAGGGAGAATTCGGCCAAGCAAGAAAAGGGAGGGAGAAAAATGAACCAACCAAGA
>JBBUKS010011287.1:0-12268 GCA_038050645.1 Hedychium gardnerianum | reverse complement strand
TGGAGTAGATCTCCTTGATTCTAGGATGTAGGGAGTAATATTGATGTGATGTTGATGTACAAACTATGGATTTGTCATTTTCCTCTTTCTATGAAGTGTTTATGAATTGTTCCATATGTGGGATGCCTTGCTTGTGCTTAATTTAATGTGTATGTGAAATGTTTGCATGTGGATATGAAGGATTCTCACCATGTAGAGGGGATTACACTAGATCGTATGACCGGGGAGCCCTTAGTGATGGAGGATAATCCTTTAATCGAACTTTCTAGAGTTATCACCTTGAATTGGGGGAGATTCTCCATAATGGATTAGCTAACTATAACTTAATGGCTTTTCACTATCCCGAGTTAGGAAGTGTCTTGTGTAATATAGACTGTATGACCGACGAGCCCTTAGTGACAGAGGGTAATCCTTTAACCATACTTTCTATGTTACCTCTTCTACTTAGTAACATTTAAAAGCAAATGGTATAAGCACTCTGGGGCGATCCTTACAGGGTCACACCGGTAATTTGGTTAGAAACCCCTACAAGGTTGTAAACATGGAGAATTAAAAAATGAACAGTTCATAGCACATTAACTAGTATCAATATGAAACTGATGTCCTAGGATCGCCTTCTCAAACCATCTTCTCTCTCAACAATCATCGTCTTTCATCTTGGACATCACTCTCTCTCTCTCCTTCTCTAGTTGACAAGCTTCCACAACTAACTCGATTGTCTAGATAATTTACTATGCAGACTCACTAGTGCTCAATCCTCAATCCCTGTGGGATCGATATTTTTATTACTTACGACATAACCGTGCACATGCAATAGCAATCAACACTAACTGACGCTCAAACCTAAATCTAACACAAGGTCAAATAATCTTCAATTTCAAACCTAAATTTTAAATCAAGATAAAATTAAAAATCATCTCACAAAAACTTTAGGTTATCATGTTTAATCGTACTGAGACACTTAGAATGGGTGAGATGACATGGACTATTAAATTGAAACTTTGTGAAAATATTTTCAAAATTTCTAGGAGTATTTTCTAAAAATTATTTCAAAATAGTCATTCAACATACTAATGTTTTAATGAATTTTATGATTGACTGAGTGTACTTCTATTTACATTTTTCAAAAAATCTATATACCTTGAAAAAATTGATTGTTGACCAGCACTTAGAGTCAAAATCCATAGGGTAACATATGTCTAGACACTTAGGTAGATTTTCTTGTGGTTAACAAGGATGACCAAGGTGTGTCAAGTTAAGGAGGTGGTATCGTTGATTTTTCTTATAAAAAAAATTCTCAATTTTTTTTCAAAATATTCGTTTTAAAGTTTTTTTTCTCTATCTCAAAATTTTATTTCAAAAATTCCTTTTACAATTTTTTTCCTTGTTTTTTCTTTTTCAAAGATTTTTTTAAATATTTTTTTTTCTATTTCAAAAAGTCTTTTTTTCAAAAAAGTCTTTTTTAAAAAACAAATTTCTCTATCTCAAAATTCTATTTAAAAAAATCCTTTTACAATTTTTTTTTCAATTGTTTCTTTTTCAAAAATTTCTTTTTAATATTTTATTTATATTTCAAAAATTCTTCTTTTTCCAAAAATTTCTTTAAAAAAAAATCTCTATCTCAAAATTCTTTTTCAAAAGTTTCTTTTAAGTTTTTTTTAAAAGTCCTTGAAAATTATTTGAAATTTTTTTGAAAATTCTTGACCATGTTTTGAAATCTTTTGAAAATCTTTTGAAAAATTCTTTGAAAACAAAAAATCTTATAAAAACTCTTTACAATACATAGCAGAAATGTGTCAAATATTTTGAAAATCCTTAAAATACTTAAAAGATTTTTGAAAATAATGATTTATTTAAATATTCTATATGTTTTTGAAAATTAAAATGTGCCTCAATTATGTCTATCAAAATATTGCCATACACTTAAATTTAACATCTTTTGGAAACTTATTTATGAAAACTAATTCAAAGGGTATTGTTGGTGCAAAGCCTAAGGTTGACCTTAGATAATATATTTTTTGGATGTGTGTCAAATGGGGAGAGTGGACATTAAGTTAGAAACATTTAAAATCTCCCAGTTTTGACATAAAACCTTTAAGACCTAAACATAACTTAAGCATATTGTCAAATGATGTATGTAGATTATATATATTTTAAGCATCGTTTAACATATATCTTATTGCATTTCATGAGCATGATTTGCATTCGCACACCCTATTTCTATGTGTTTTGGTTACTTTCACTCTTTTGGTTCAGAGAACTGCTCTTTCCTTGTTTTCATTGATAGGACTTAAATTCAGAGCTAAAACTGAGCAAAGAAGCCTTGGAACAAAACCAATCGAAGAACGGAGCAAAGTCACATTTCTGAACATCAACATGATGGTCTCTTAAACAACATTTTTTGGGTTTGAAATAGGATCATTACATTCTAATTTTTGTACAAAATCATAGATCTTCGAAAGATCTTTGATTTGAGTGGTTGTACGCCCGTGCTGAAAATTGGTATGTCATCTTGGACTAGAAGTTATATTCATTTTAAAATCAGTCTGCAGTGAGACACGACCGTGGTGAAAAAGACACGGTCGTGCTGAAAAAAAGACATGGCCAAGCCTAAAAGACATGGTCGTGCCTCATCCTCATTTGTTGGCCAAAAATAATATAGCAGGGCTCTGCCAAAAGGCATGGCTATGTCTATTTTCCCTTACCCAACACGCCACGATTGTGCCTCTCAGGCACGCCCGTGTCGCATTTTTCCAGCCTACAGAAAAATCTTAAAACAATCATAACTTTCGGCTCAATTGGAGCCTTTGTCTTTCCACCAACCAAAATGTAGATAACTTCAAGATCTACAACTTTGCTTCAGAGTACAACCAAAGAAAACACGATCTAGCCATGCCTCATAGGCATGGTCGTGTCGCATGATCCGCCAAGACTGCAAACCAAAAGTGAAACGACAGTAACTTTCTGCATGGTTTGAGCCACGGGTCGTGCCACCTACCAAAATATAGATAACTTCAAGATATACAACTTTTCTTCAGAGTGGAACCAGAGAAAACACAGTCTAGCCATGCTAAAAGGCATGGTCGTTCCTTCCAGGCATGGTCGTGCCTTCCAGGCATGGTCGTGTCGCATCCTCCGCCAAGACTCAAGACCAAACTTTGAACCACCATAACTTTTAGCTCAATTGGAGTTACAAGGCCCATGAGCTATCAAATTAAAGATAACTCTATGATCTACAAGTTTAGTTTAGAACTCAACCCAAGATAAAGTGATATATAAGGGGTAAAAAAAACTTGTTTTGGTGGAGCCCAATAAATGGGGCAAATCTGGAAAGTTTGGGGGAGGTATAAAAGCGTCAAGAAAACCCCTTACTTGACTCATCTTGGACCACAGGACTCCTCCTCCCTTGGTGGGAGAGGGTTTTCCCCTCCTTGGGGAAATCCTAAAGCATCCATCTTTATCCATCAAGAGGATCCATCCACCTCTGGAGCAAGAAGACTCTCCTAAAGACACCGTGACATCGCATTGATAAGCATTCTCTTCTCTCTATTTCATGTATTGAGTTATAGATTGCTATTTTCATTATCTCTTGGGTGTATTTCCTTTGCCATGGAGTAGTCCTCCGAATTCTAGGGTGTAGGAAGTAATTGTGATGTGATGTTGATGTATAAACTATGAATTTGCCAATTTTCTTGTTCAATGACATGTTTATGACTTGTTCTACTTGTGTTGTGTCTTGCTTGTGTTTGATTAAATGTGTGTGTGGTGAATTCAGATGGTTGTGAAGGATTGGTCACCATGTAGAGAAGATACTTTGGATTGTATGACAAGGGAGCCCTTAGTGATAGAGGGTTACCTTAATCGGACTTTTAAAGTCATCACCTTGAAATAAGGGTCAATTCTCCACAAGGGATTAGATAATTAGAGTTTAATGGGTTTCACCAATTTAATGTTAGGAAGTGTATTGTGTAATCTACCCTTAGTGACAAAGGGTTACCTTAACTGGACTTTCTATGTTACCTCTTTTACTTAGTGCCATTGAAAGGAAATGGTATAAACACTCCGGTGTAACCTTCACGGGTTCATACCGGTAATTTGGTTATGATCTCTACAAGAGCATAAATATGGAGAGTAAGGTAATGAACAATTCATAGTATATTAACTAGTTTATAATTAAACCGAAATCCTATAATCACTTGCCCAATTCCAATTTCTCCCTTTGACCACTTGCCTTCCCTTGACTACCTCTACTCTAGGCCTTCTCTCAAACCTCTCCCGGGGATCTCTCTCTCTCTTTCTCTCTCTTATTCTCATGACCACACACAACTTCTATTGTCTAAATAACTTGCTTTGCGAACTCGACTAGTGCTTAATCAACAGTCCCTATGGATCGATATTTTATTACTTCACGACTTAGTCATGCACTTGTGGTGAGACAACATCAAACATCAAAATGAGGGAGATTGTTTGTGCAGGGAGCACTAGTAATCTAACTTAGCCTCTATGGTTTTGATGTTTAAAAATATACCAAGGTTTGGTAAAGTTTGACCAAGGGTTGATCCAGACAAGACTTGATGTTTGGAAGAGAGAAGTCTAGTCAGGTCAAAGTTGACCGAATGACTAGAGAGAGAAAGCCCTAGTTGGCTAGGCAAGGAAGTCCTCGTTGAGGCCAAGCAAGGAAGACCTAGTTGAGGCTAGGCAAGGAAGTCCTGATCGAAGGGACTAGGCAAGGAAGTCCTTGTCGGAGGGATTAGGCAGGTAGTCCTAGTTAGAGGGACTAGGCAAGAAGTCTTTGCATATGGAGGACATCGGGCAGGAAGCCCTGGGGATCGAGGATACTATGTGGAAAGTCTAGATGGGTTGAGGACCGGAGGTCAAGCGGAAAGTACCGAGGGAACAAGTTGAGCAAAAGTCCAAGTGAGACTGGAGGACTAGAGGCTTGGCAAAGGTGAGATCTTAAGGAGTAGACCTTAGGTAGTAAAGTCTTAGAGGATTCGACCCCAAGCATAAAGTAAGCCTAATAGGTTAAGTAGACTTACAAGATTAGGCTAGGCTACTTGTTTGTATATGTATGCTTGTCTTACAGGAACCTAAAGCTGGAAGCAAGGCTAGAGAAGTAAACAGACGCAAAACACAACTAAGTGGCCTAGATAGACTCCAAGCGCCTGGATCTATTCCAAGCGCCTAGAGAGTCCAAGAGCCTAGATCTTCTTTTAAGCGCCTAAAAATCCAGGGGCTTGGAAATGTTCTAGGCTCCTAGAAGGTCTAGGCGTCCTGATCTGTTCCAAGCGCCTGGACCAGAATTGATCGAGTCAGGATAAGGTTGTGGCAGATTCGAATCAGATAGAGGCCGAGCCTAGGGTGCCTTGAAGGCCTTCCAACCTCATGGAATGACTCTATATTAGAAATGGTGAGCAGAGGCTTCAGATCATCAATTCCCTACTCCTCATACTCTCAGTGCTCAAAGAAAAATTGCTAAGATGCTGCTCGTGCGACCGGGGAAGATCCAGAAGAGGTGCGTAACACTCCGAAGCTTTCGGACCACGACTACAAGTTTGTTTGTATTATTTACAAACTTTGTTTTATTTCAATATTATTGTGCTTGTCATTATAAATTGTAAGTTATTTCTCTGCCTCTGAAAAAGTTTCAAAAAGGAGAAAAACTGGTGGACGAGCACCTCCCGTGATTAGGCTTTGGATGTACTAACCCTAGGTCGGGAACTAAGTAAACTGCCGGTGTTCTTGTTTCTTATCTTATTTATTATTATTATATTTCCATTGCAACTAATACTTTGATAGAAAGAACGAATGAAAGAAAATAAAAGATGGTCGATATTCACACTCCCCCCCCCTCCACGTCTATCGACACGCATCGATCCAACACAATTTACGCACGAGTGTGTATAATAGAATGGAGTGGAAGAGACGTATTAAAGCAAGACTTTGAGCATGAATCGGTAGAATACATGAAAAGATGACCTTGTTCAAAACATAGTATGTAGCTCAAAATTTACCAGAGCGGAAATTTATCAAGTTCAAATTTCAATGACCACCAAAGAAATATGTGTAAATCAGATCTATTGAAATATGAGAGAAATGACACATAGATATAAAAATTCTAGAATCAAGGCTATAGTCCTAAGCATCTCACACCTTTCTATGTTTTCAAACACAAACAGATTATACCTTAGGTGTTTGTGAGATGTTGCCTGCTTACATCTATAGTTGCATGGAATTTACAATAGGGCCTAGGATAATTCCATTTAATATGAATAAAATGATACATGAATCAAGATATGATATTACAATAATATTAATTCTAAAATCATATTTGAAAATATGTAAACATGGTTTGAAGCAATCCTAGTCTAATAATTAGAGGATAACTCTCCCTAAGTTAGTGCTCTAACCGATTTCAATCTTATAATTGGGTTGACATAGAAAACATTAGCATTAATCACATGTATGTGTTATTTAGGTACCCAATAACATTTATTCTCTAATTGATAACCAAGCATGACTTAGGAAGCCAAGCAAATTTATTTTTAGCATGTCTTTTGACTAAGCTAAGATATGAAACATGATTTTGATTCGAATAAAATTCAAGTCCAATCTTGTTGTATGCAATTTGTCTGGATCCAAACATCATACCTAAATATTTTGACCCAAATGTGAACTTACTCAAGGTTGACTATAACTTAATGACTTAGTATTTTAAATCAGAATTCTCTTCCTTAAGCTTTGACACCTGAGTTGAGGTTCCAACTTGACTAACCTGAGTCAATAAGTTTGAGTTAGAATTTTTTACTTAAGGTCTTTGAACTCCTTAAGTGAAGTCTTAACTTTAGACTTATATTTAGTCAGAGTTTTAGTCAGATAGGCAACGGTACCATATAATTTTTCAACTAAAGGATCTATTACCTCGTTAGTTGAACATCTAAATTGTTGGCTTGACTTGAATCTGATGTTGAGTTGTATTTTGACTCAAACTCTGAACTTGAAGCTTCTTGGATCGCTATCAATGCTAGAAGGTTGACGTGGTCTATGTCTTATTCAGATTCTAATGATGACTCATCCCAAGTTACTTTCAGTGTCTTCTTCTGTTCTTTCTCTTTTTCAATTCCCTTTCTCTCTCATTCAGAAGTGGATAGTCAGTTTTGAAGTGTCATTTCTTGCTGCATTCAGAGCATCATATGTTGGCTAGGTCTTTGTTTGAGATTTCTTTCTTTATGAATCTTCGAGTGAATTTCTTTATCGGATCATCTTCATCAGTTGTTGATTCAGACTCATATTCTGATTTAGTCTCTTCTTTAGGTTTGGATTTTGTCTTAGATTTTCCTAGAATTAAAGTTAATCCCTTCTATTTTTTTTATCAACGTTAGTCTACTCATGTAGTTTCAAAATCACAAAAGAATTCATCTAATTAATGATAGAAAGGTCCTTGGATACTTTTTAAGCATCAACCATTGATGCCCACAAGGTTGTCCTTAGAAATAAGTGTGTACATGATGTAGTCGTGATTATCGACTTGTTTGCCGATTGCGTGAATGTCGTTCAAGATTTCTTTAAAGCAGATGTGTAGCTGACTCACTGTTTCATCCTCTTACATTTGGATGTTTTGGAGTTGACTTAATAGTATGTCCTTTTTAGTAGTTCATGAGTTAGTTGAGCCTTCATGTAGTTTAATTAATTTTTCCAAGAGTTGTTTAGCGTTGTTGAAAGGGCCGACTTTGGTCAACTATTCCTGTGTTAGCCCGCACTACATTGTAGTTGTGGCTCTAGCATTTTATTTTCACTTGTCTAGTTACAGTAAGGGACTGACTGTCCATTATCATTTATAGGTAGTTCAAAGCCCTCCTTCACTATTAGATAGTTTTTTATCTCAATCATAAGGTAGTGTGTCATCCTGTTTTTCCAATAAGCAAAATTGTTGCCATTGAAAAGCAGTGGGCAGGTTGTGCTGAAACCTTCCTGCAAAGACATTTTTGAAATAGATATTTTATTCAAGTTGTATTAAGGTCTAGGAAAGGATATAAGTTTGGTTTGAGTTTGGTTTAGTTGTATTTAGGATTGGATTTTGGTTCGGGCTAGGCTCGGATTATTAATTAATTTGTTTGTCCCCACTAAGAGTACAAAGTTAGCCCTGTGTCAGATTTAGGTTTTGCTTTGGGTTAATTAAGCAAAAGTTTCCTCAATTAGCTTCCAAGTAGTGGCAAAGCAAGGGCCTTCCTGATTATAAGAGCAACGACCACTTCCTAAAACAAAGATAACTTAAGAATTTAGTGTTGAACCAATTTTAATAGAATGCCTTAGTCTAACTATTTTAGAGTGAGGTGAGATAAATTTGTTAGTTCCACTTGAATTGATGCACCAGGTAGGATAATCCAACCTAGACATGCACTTCACCAAGCTTTCCTAGTTTCTTTTAGCTCAACCCACTTTGATACCAAATTATAGGATCAAACTCGACGTTAGAGGGGGTGTGAATAACGTTATGAATTTTATGAGCAGATATTTAAATAAAAATAACTGAAACAGTTGAATCAATCAAAGTAGCATAGTGAACATAGATATAACATAGAAATTGATTCAATCAAGTATAGCTAGACCAATGTAAGCATGCAAAAAGTTTAACTAAGATTAAGCATGCAAGCAGTTGACCAACTAAAACAAAAGTATTGACATGAACAATAATTATAAAATGTGATTCTTATTTCTAATATCTACTAGGTAAATCTTATAGGAAAAAAAAATCTAAAACGTTAAGCACAAATTGCAATAAATAATGTTGGTGTTTCTATATGCGTACAAAAATTATGTTTTCGAAAAATACATAGCAAAAGAATAATAATTTTCTAAATTATTACTACACGCATCACACACATTCACAAGAACATACATGTGTAGACATAATCGTACAATAAAATTTCGTTTAGAAATTATACTTGTCAGATAACGTTTAACAGAAATGCATCAACTAGCGAGACTCACAAGACTTGCCTCTATTCATATCTATGCCAAGTTACCTTCAAGATGACTTCGCAAAGCCACAAGTTTCATCTCCGTTTTGGTACTAGCCAAAAGAAGGAGACAACGCGATCTGAGAGAAGACCCCATGACATGAAATGATTGGCGGTGACAACTAGTTGTCAGCTTCACCAAATTCGGCGGCATCGAAATCGGTGGCAAGGGGGCTGGGAGGTCAGCAGTAGCAAGGGCAACCAACAATAGTAGGTTGCGACAATGGCATCGAATTCATCGGCACCAAATTCATCGACACCAAATTCGTCAGCACCGAATTTATCGGCACCGAAATCAACCACACCAAAATCGACGGCAACAAGAGGGTGAGGGGGAGAAGGAAAAAGCTACAAACCAAATTATTGGAATTGAATTGTTTATTTTTCTCCAATGGAGGGATTTTTATACACCTCCATCAAGGTTTGATAAGTGAGATCAAACCCGATCCGCTCACATTAAGTTTGGTTCAAAACCAAACTATCTTGGCTCAAAATCAAACCAATTTGGTTCATAACTAAATCAAAATGGTTTCAACTTTCCTACGAGAGGCATAGCACCTTAACACTTCCGACTCGACAAATACTATTCATATTTGTCCTTCATCTGATCCAACCAGACTTAATTTCTCTTGATCTAAGAATCCTATTCTCAAACTTGTTTTACGTCTTTTGGATGGACTTGTAGTGAATGTGACACAATAGATTCCAGATTATGTTGGTCATTCATAATTAACCATTAATTATGAATAGATTATGAGTGGTACTTAGTAGTACATCATGACCCTCAATTGATCGAAAAATCATAGTTGATCCCAGAATAAATTCTGAAACCTTCAATAGCTACAGTTATCAGTGACTCTATTCCTTTCACTGATCTTATACCCACTTGGTTCAGGACATGGTCTATATGTTAATCTCTAGTAGGCTGACTATGTCACACCTAGCCTAAGTAGTAGTTCCTTATCCTATGGATTCAAATTACTCAAACATATGTCCAAGAAGACCATTCTCTTGACATGTTTTGCTTTTACCAAAGACTTATGAGTAATAATCATGACAAAAGGTCATAGGGTATACATCTCCTTATAAATGAAGTCATGAATTCTCTATGGTCTATCCAAACACATTCAGACATATTGACTTATACTCAATTATCCCGTAACTACATCCCCTAGGATATGTAAACAAAATATGTCAAAGAATAAGCCTCTATGACCAAGATGACTTGAACACCTCAAGTCTAAAGAAACTTGCAATTGAACTGCAATGAGATCTATATTATCATGTATAGAGTCACATGAAGTCTCCTAGCAGGTCACATCGGATGAACTAGTTACCATTAACTAGCATTCATATGTTAACTCTTAACATCCCAATATTTTTAGCCATCGAGGATCGACTGCTTGGATAAACTGAGTATAACATATGCTAGTCTCACAGAATCGATGATGTCCAGGTTCATCAATTCATCGACTAAGAAAGATTTCAATACGTACATAATTATACATGATGAGATACCCACTAATTGTGATCTAATCACAATTTCCCTCATGCTATGCATTGTATTATGGACTTCATTAATTGAGTTTAAGATCAAATCATATACATTGAGAATGTACACCCAAATAATGAATTTTATTTATCAAATAAATAATATAATATCTAAGGCGATTGCCTTAGGACACCTCTCAAATATAACATACTTTCACTTGGCCTAATGCCAATCGCCTTAGTATCTGATATCAAAAACATTTACATGACTCTCAAACTTACTTTGTGGTAGAGCCTTTGTCAAAGAATCTACTAGATTCCTTGTTGGGTAGCCTGATGCGGATGGGTATTAAAACACGTTTCACAAACAGGCAACGGAAGCAAAATAAAAGACATAATAAACTAAATTATTACATCACACGCACCACACGCATACATGATACCTTCATGCAGACATAATCGCGTAATAAATAAATTTTATTCTAGTTATACCTGTGAGTTCGTTATGAACCTTATAGAGAGCATTTGCTAGCCTTGCAATGCTAGCCTCTTTTGGAATCAATCAAGTGATGCTATGAAGCCTCGCCTCTATTCCTATCCATGTCGAGAACTCCGATAGATGACTTCGCTAAGTCCAAGGCATGTCTCTTCTTTGGTACTAGACAAAGTGGGGAGACAAAACAATCTGAGAGAGGGATCTTGGTTTGATTCGTGTCCGACAGTTGAAGCAACCAAGACAACACAAATCGAATGACTAGCAACCAATACAAGGTTGTTGTCCGGTGTCCCTTTGATTGTTGCCAGTGGCTGTAGTAGGTTGACGGTAGGAGGTCCTCAGGCTGGTGGATGGCCGGAGGGCTGGAGTGCTCGGAGAGCACCGACGGTGGCTAGGAAGCCGGCTGTACACGCGGAACAACAGCCTCTTGTTGCCCCGTCGGTGGCCGGATTGTGGCAAGGTCCTGGTGGTAAGAGGTTGGCCAGAGGGCAACCAGGGAGGCAACTTTCCAACCGAGGTTGGTTGGCCGGAGGACCTTTGGGAGGCGGTCCAAGGGAAAGGTGTTCCCTTGGTGGTCGACGACAAGAGAAGGAGAAGGAGAAGGAGAAGAGGAGAATATTTAGAAAAACCTAACAATTAGGTTTAATCAACAACTCATTGTTAATTCTCTCCCTATAAGAGAGTATTGATAACCTCTTCTCAATGACTTGGGGAGCAAGTCATCTCCTTGGCCCAAACCCAACCCAATAAGCCTTAACCAAAACTCATTAACCTCTTGGTTTGGTTCAAGACTAAACCAACTTGGTTCAATAACCAAATAGGGTCCATCACATCTTTAAAAGACATGTCCCATTCGTACTTCCATTCTGACAAATAACTTTCTATATTTGCCATTTGTTTTGTCCAATCAAACTTATTCTCTCTCGATTTGAGAATCCAATTCTCAAACTTGTTTTAAGTCTTTTGGATAAACTCGTAGTGCATGTGACCTTATAGGTTCTTGATTATGTTGGTCATTCATAATTAACTATTAATTACGAATAGATCATGAGTGATACCTAGTAGTACATCATGATCCCCAATTGACCGGAAAGTCAACGGTTGATTCCAGAACTTCTTCTAAATCTTTCAGCAGCTATAATGAGTCATGTCTCATTACTTTCACTCGTCAACATAATTAACTATTGTTGGTGCAGGGAGCACCAGAATCAAACCTATATTTTGATGTTGTCAAAAGATCAGAGTTAAGTCTTATTGTTAT
>JBBUKS010011219.1:0-12271 GCA_038050645.1 Hedychium gardnerianum | reverse complement strand
GTTGGGTCTGAATAGAGCCTTGGGGAGAATATCCGCAACTTGTTGATGAGAAGGGACATGGTTCATTAACACAATCTTATCTTGTATCTTCTCATTGAGAAAATATCAATCAATTTCAACATGTTTTGATCGATCATGTTGGACAGGATTCTTAGCCATTGCCATAGTTGACTGATTGTCACACATCACCTTTATAGGACCTTGGAAACTGATTCTGAACTCTTTTAACAATCGTTTTAACCATATTCCTTCACAAATGCCTTTAGCTAAGGCTCGGAGTTCTGCCTCAGCACTACTATGAGCAACTACTAATTGTTTCTTGCTGTGCCAAGTGACCAAATTTCCCCACACGAATGAGCAATAACCAGATGTTAACTTTTGATCACTCTGAGATCCTGCCCAGTCGGCATCTGTAAAGATTTCCACATATCGATTTGTCGTTTTCTTAAAGAAAAGTTCTTTTCCAGGATCTCCCTTCAAGTATCTTAAGATTCTATGAACAACCTTCAAGTGATCAACTGAAGGATCGGTGAGGAACTGGCTGACACGATTCACTACATAACTGATATCTGGTCGTGTGTGAGGTAAATCAATTTGCCTACTAGGCGCTGATATTGCTCCCTAACAACAGTTTCTTCTTCTGTTCTAGCCTTCAATTTGACATTAAGATCTATAGGTGTTTCCGATGGATGACAACTACTCATACCAGTTTCACGAAGCAAGTCTAACATGTATTTGCGCTGAGAGACATATTCCTTGACGAGATCTACCGACTTCCATACCAAGAAAATATCTGAGAAGTCCTAGGTCCTTCATCTCAAATTCCTTGGATAGACGTTTTTAAGTCGTTTTATTTCCTCTTTATTGTCTCTTGTGAGTACTATATCATCGACGTATACATTTAGAATGATCACCTTACCATTGGGTGTGTGCTTAACAAACAATGTGTGATCGGCTTGGGATTGATAGTAGCACTCCAGCTTCAAGACCTTGGAAAACCTCTCGAACCATGCCCGCTGTGACTGCCTGAGTCCATACAGAGATTTCTTGAGTTTACATGCTTTCCCTCTTGTCTGACCATTCTTAAATCTTGGTGGAATCTCCATATATACTTCTTCAACTAACTCCATTTAGGAATGCATTTTTCATATCCAGTTGGAATATTGGTCACTCTTGATTTACGGCACAAGATAGGAGAACTCTCACGGTATTGAACTCGACAACTGGAGCAAAGGTCTCATGATAGTTAATCCCATAGGACTGTGTGAATCCTTTTGCTACTAGACATGCCTTAAATAAACACTTCCATTTGCCTTCTGTTTCACAGAAAAAACCTACTTACATTCAACAGCTCTCTTTCTAGGTGGTAGTGGTGTGAATATCCAAGTAGAGCCTGATATTCATCAAGGACAGCAGCATGCCAAGCAGGACTTTGTTGGGCTTCAAATACATCTCTAGGAATCTGGATTTTATCTAGTGTTGACACAAAAACTCTAAACTCTTGTGAGAGACTGGCATATGACAAATGATTCTGAATTGAATGGATTGTATAGGATCTGGTACCTTTCCGAAGAGCAATTGGTAGATCCAAGTTGGAGATAGGATTATCTAGTGATTCAGAATCCATGGGTTCTGACTGTGAACTAATTGCTGTGCTATTTCGTACGTCACTAGATTCAGAGTTGATTCTTGGTTGTGCTTGGTCTGTTCTAGGCGTTTTCTCCTCGTGTAAATTTTAATAGACCTATCTGGATGATTGAGATGACCGGGTTGACTGTCTGAAGGCTGAGGTTGGTCGGCCAAAGGAGATTGGTCGACCAAAGGAGGTGGTTAGTAGGTGGCTGAGACACACACGGTAGAGTGTCAATGAGAGAGGACTAGTTCCAATTCTGAGATTCAAGTGTATGACTCTCCCCTTGAATTTCGGAATTGGAGAAGAATGGATGTCTTTCAAAAAAGATGACATCCATGGTAGTGTAGAATTTCTTGGTTGTAGGCGAGAAGCATTTGTAACCCTTTTTATTCAAGGAGTACCCAATGGATATGCATTTAATTGCATGCTCATCAAGTTTACTTCTGTTATGGGGGTAGACATGGACAAAGACAGTACAACCAAAGATTTTTATTGGAATTTTCGAAACAAGATGAGAGTTTGGGTATAGGTGGACAAGGGCTTGAAGTGGTGTTTGGAAGTTGATGACATGATATGGCATCCTATTTATTAGATAGGTTGCCGTAAGAACATCTTCACCCTAAAATCTTTTTGGGGCATTAGCTTGAAACAGTAGGAATCAAGCTACTTCTAATATGTTCAGCAATCCCGTTTTGTTGTGGAGTTTCTACATAGGAACTTTGATGTACAATGCCATGATCATTCAGATATGGACCTAGATTGGAATTAAAGAAGTCACGGGCATTGTCAAACTTGAAAACTTGCATATCTATGTGAAATTGGTTCTTAATCATTACATGAAAGTTTTTAAAAAAGTTGCTCGTTTCAGATTTATCTTTCATGAGGAATGTCCAACTTATTTGGGTACGATCATCAACTAATAGTAAGAACCAGCGAGCACCAGTGAGATTTGGTATTTTATGGGGACCCCAAATATCCCCGTGAATAAGGGAAAATGGATGAGACAGATTATATGGAATAGGGGAATATGTGCTACGAGTATGTTTAGAGAGTTGGCAAACATCATACGGAAACGAATTTGGTTTTTTACTAATGAATAGTGATGGGAACAGATGCTTTAGGTACATAAAATTTGGATCACCTAATCAATAGTGCCATAACATAATGTCATTATCTTTATTGGAATGAAAACAAGACTCACACTGAAACGAATTTGGTTTTTTACTAATGAATAGTGATGGGAACAGATGCTTTAGGTACATAAGATTTGGATGACCTAATCGATAGCGCCATAATATAATGTCACTATCTTTATTGGAATGAAAACAAACTTAAGATATTTAACTTATTGACACTGAGAGCTGAGTTGTATACCAATGAGAGGATTGCTTGCTTTGAAGAGATATAATCCGGAACAGAGTTTAGCACTGCCAATCATCTTTCCCAAATCCAATGCCTGAAAAACACAAGATTGAGCAAAAAATTTAGTTTCACAATTAAGGTCAGAATTAAGTTTACTTTTAGAGGGTAAGTTACAATCTAATTCTGGGACATATAACACAGCTTGAAGAGAAAGAGTGGGTGTTAGGCGTATTAGTCCCTCTTCCAATAACTTTGGATCGTGACTCATTAGCTATGTGTACAGTCTGAGAACCATAATATGGAACAAATGTAGTAAATAATCTTCTATCACCTTTCATATGGTCGGAGGCGCCAGAGTTGACTATCCAAGAGGAGGATGGGTGCTGATTTGTTATATGAAAAGCAAAATGGTCAGTACCTAGAGAATTTTCAGTGGTTGCTGCAACAACTTGGACTGTATTGATAGTGACTTGAGACTTGAAGATTTGCTTGAGAGCATTCATTTGTTCCTTGGTGAAGGGAGATGATTTTGGTGCATCAACAATAGTAGTATTACCTTGATGTTCATACTTTCGCGTAGGCTTCCAATTTGCTGGTTTGCTGTGCAAATCCCAGCAAGTCTCCTTATAGTGGCCTAGTTTCTTGCAATGTTCACACCGTGGGCGTCCTCTTCATGGAGAAGGGTTTTGAGGCTGCTTTTGAGCAGCGAGAGATGTGGATTCTTCTGTGGCAGTGGCTAAGGCAGAAGACTTAGACAAATGTGTCTTGGTTGGAGCACCCATCATGATCCTTTTCTGGCTTTCTTCACGACGAACTTCAGAAAATACCTCTCGAAGATTAGGGAGAGGTTTCATGCTGAGGATTCGGCCACGCACTTCATCGAGAGACTTGTCCAAGTCCCATAAGAAATTTAAATACCCGTTTAGTCTCAATGATCTTCTTGAAGTATGCAGCATCATTGGTACACTTCCACTCATGAGATTCAAAATGATCCAATTGTCGCCAAAGCCTTGTCAATGTGGAGAAAAAGGCAGTGACTGATTGATCAGCTTGGTGCAGGTCTTGGAGAGTGCTTTCGACGTGGAATAACTCTATGGTGTTGTCGCTGGTTGAGAATGTCTCACAGGCAGCATCCTAAATTTCTTTTGCTGATGAGTAGAGGAGAAAGTTTTCTCCTATTTTGGTAATCATGGAACTGATAAGTCATGACATGACAAGGTTGTTTCCTGTTCTCAATTTCTGATTTTTGGATCACCAGCAACAAGTTCGACGGCTGCCCCCGTAAGATAGTCATCGCAACCACGGCCGGTCACAAACATCATCATGGACTGGGACCATTGAAGATAATCGTGGCCATCGAGTTTGTGGCCTATGTTAAGGGCAAAGGAGGAGTCAGCTGGTGTTTGTGAACTGCTTGGTATATTGGAAGAAACATGAGTGTTTGTGATGGATGAATCGCCGGAGGTTTGGTTGGAATAGGCCATGGAGACTGAGGCGGACGAAGAGAAGAAGAAAGGGGCGTTGTCGCTGCAGAGGAGAAGACAATGTCGCTGCAGAGGAGAAGATGCTGGCGCTGCAGAGGAGAAGACGTTGTTGCTACAGAGGAGAAGACAGCGCTGTCATTACAGAGGAGAAGACAATGTCGCTACAGAGGAGAAGAAGTTGTCGCTGCAGAGGAGAAGACGTTGTTGCTGTATAGGGCTGCAGAGGAGACGCTGTAGTTTAGGGCTGCAGTTGTTGGCGGCAGAAACAGTGGGTCCTAGGTTAACCTAGGCTCTGATACCATGTGGTTTTGAGAGGAAAAATACATAGATATTTTATTCATGGATAAGAGCAGTATAAATACATGAGGTATTACCTAAAATAAATAGCTAAATACAAAAATTCTAATTAATAGGAAACTAATTGCGTGATTGATAACTAATTATAGCTGTAGCAGAATATTAGAATCATCTAAATTAAGATAGTTTGATTTTCCACATTCATAAAATTCCAAATCTTTCGGTAACTTAAATATTTATGCATTTGTTTTTTTGTCTAGATGAACATGCAGGTATATGAATCAAATCAGTCAATTGTTGTTGAGTGTTTCTCATTATATCTTTTGCATTTGTTTCTGTACGCTATAGATGTTTTCTATAATACTACCATGATTAGTAGTATTGCATAAACTGAATTAATGGATTTAAAAGGGATCTCTTAAATGGATTCAAGGGCTTTATTGCTGCTAGCACAACTGGTAGATCTGAGTTGAATAAAAGCATATTTCAAAAAACAAAACAAAGTTAACAAACTAAATGAAAATTTTGCTCAGCCTTTAGGTTATATTTGTTTGAAGTCTTTCACCTGATTCAACCTCTTCTTGAATGGGTTTGACCAGGTTTTGAATGATTAAAACCTCATTGAAGGAGACTAATCCCTAGCTGAACTGCCCAGTGGGATCTCTTTCCTTGAAAGAATAAGTTGAAAGATGGATTGGGAGCTAGCTAAATATAAATCCATCTCTTATTTCCTTTGACAAATAAAGAGAGAGGAAGGAGGATTTTTAAAAAGATAAATTTAATTTTCCATCCTTCATAACTTATACTACAACCAATGCTAATTATATAAAAAAAGTGATACATTCTTTTCATTTATCCATTCAAGGAGAATACTTGAAAGAAAATGTTTCTTATCATTCCCTCCACTTCCAACTTTCCATCTTTTTTATATATTTGTTCTTTCAATTTATCATTTCTTTGGGAAACAAGGCTTGTTCATTAGCTGCTGAGCACAAAAAACTACTTCTCCCTTATGGTTTGGATTATGGATGATGTTTTCTTTCCTTCTTTTTGCAGTATGTATCAACTCATGAAGGAGATTTAGTAGCCAAGTGCTATTTTGCAAAGAGAAAGATTGTATGGGAGATTCTTGAAGGTTGTCTCAAAAGCAAGATTGAGATCCAATGGTCTGATATCACAGCTCTTAAGGCAAATTCTCCGGAAGATGGTCCAGGGACTTTGGATATAGTGGTAACTGTAATTTGATCTTAATACATTGCAATGTTTTTCCCCATATTTCTTTACAAAATCAAGGGCCGTATATAATTTTTTGCAGCTGGCTAGACAACCTCTTTTCTTTAGGGAGACCAATCCACAGCCTAGAAAGCACACTCTATGGCAGGCTACTTCTGACTTCACTGAAGGGCAAGCTAGCGTACACAGGTAAATATAGTGTTGTGCTGGTTAATTGACATACGGTATCAGTTACTGTTGTGTTGGTTAATTGACGCACACCAGGAGTTACCATTATGTTAGTTAACTAATCCACTAGGAGTTTACAGTTATAATCAATGTGGCAATGATTTGACAATGCTTTAGTTTTTGTTGAGATCATAATATTCCTTTTGTTTAGTCAGCTGCTTTTCCCCCTCCTCTTTTTCATGTTAATTTTAGTTCTTGTCACTAAAAATTCTTCCTCTTTCATTGTTGAAGAGTATAGGTTAATAGGGTGTTACTAAGTGGGTTTAGTCTCAGATGGATATTTTAAGTTCAGGGTTATGTATATATAGTTAAAATGCCCTAGCTTCCCTCCACCACATGTGATTAGATGCTTTTGTTAGTTGAACTAAGATAGGCATGAGTATCTTTCTTGGATGTGTTGGCCTGCTAGGTGATTCAAAGACATCCAAAGGATGTAGTAGATAAGCTGCACTTAAGCTACTTGCAAAGCATCCGAAGGAATTGCTCCAAGTTATGTATGCTTGGGCATGGGCATGGGCATGGGCATGATATTATAGGACCTATTTATACAACTATTATCAAACTTTATCCCAATAGGTGGCTCTCAACTACATGGATCCTTCTATGTTATTGAGATCTATCCCCTAATATATCATCATCTATATTTTAATAAATTTTATCATAGTTAATCAAGTCTTTTTTGGTCTCCCTCTTCGTTTAATGTGCATATTTTTCATTGTTTCATATCGCTTAACTATAACATTTATTGATCATCTAAGTATATGTTCGTATATTTTATACGTGTCTCCCAGAGTTTTCCTTCAATAGGTGTAACATTGGTTTTCTGTCTAATTTTCTCATTTCTTATCTTGTTCATCTCATATGTCCGCATATTCACCTTAACATCCTCATATTCGCAATTCTCATCTTTTGGTCGTGTGCAAAAGTCATAACTCACTATTCAGCTCCATATGACATAGCAGGTCTGATCGCAGTTGGTATTCTCTGGAAGATATCTTTCTCAACCCATTTATCCTTTTACAAAAATAATCCTAATTACTTAAAGCTCTCCGTTATAGGTAACTCGTCATCTCCTATTTTAATAATTATTTTATTACGTCTAATATTGCTAAACTTAAATTTCATATATTCTGTCTTTACTCTATTAAACCTAAAATCTTTCACTTCCCATGCTTCCTGCCAAAATTTGAGTTTAGCATTTATTCATTCATATGTCTTATCTACCAAAATAATATCATTTGTAAACAACATGCACTATGGTAATGTGTCTTAGATGTGTCTAGTTAGTTCATGATTAGTATAAAAAGATAGAGACTTAGAGTTGATTCTATCTTTATAGGAAACACTTTAGTTGATCCATTTAGAGTCTTCACTCTTGTCATTACATCCTTGTATGCATCCTTAATTATTTCAATATATACTACGTTAATACCTTTATTTTCTATAAATCTCCACATAATTTCCCTCGGGATTTTGTCATAAGTTTTTTCTTAGTCTGCAAATACCATGTTTAAGTATTGCTTTCTATCCTCAATATTTTTTAATTAGTTGTCGAGAAGATGTATAACTTTATTATCGACCTATGAATCCAAATTAATTTTTGATTACTATGGTCTCTTCCTTTGTATTTTTTTTATTACTCTTTTCTAAAATTTTATGGTATGACTCATTAGCTTAATACTCCTATAATTTGCATAATTTTATACGTCTCCTTTGTTTTTATATAGAGGACTAGGGTACTTACCCTCGATCAATTTTTTTTTTTAAGTTTTCAATAACAGGTTAAATAACCTCGTAAGTCATTTACTATCTTACTTCTCTAGGTAATTCTATACCTCTATTGGAATATCATATGGTCCAACTACTTTTTTATTTTGCATCTCATTTAAAATCTATTTTACTTCTAAAGTTTGAATTCTACAATAAAATTTTAAATTTCTATACTCCTTTGACCTACTTTAATTACCTAAGTTAAGCTGATCGTCTAAACCTTCATTAAGAAGTTAATGAAAATACCTCTTTCATTATTCTTTTATTTCCTCATCATTCATTAGTATCCTATTACAATCATCTTTAATGAATCTTATTTAGATAAGATCTCTTGTCTTCCTCTCTCACTTTAGTTATTTCATAGATGTTTGTTTCCCCTTCTTTTGTATCTAGTTATCGATACAAGTGTTCAAAAATTTAATTCTTGACTTCACTATCGCTTTCTTGGCTATTGCATACTTTTTTTCCTTCATTCTTATAAGTATATAATAACTTATAGGTTGTTTGTTGTTCCTCCACTTTCTCTGTATTTTCACGTTCTACCACCAAGATTCTTTACTTGGTGGTACATATCCTTTTGACTCATTGAGTACTCTCTTGGCTACCATTTTCACTTTAATGTCATCTTATTCGTCATATTTAAGTCACTATGTATTTCTCCTAATATTTGTACTCCTACCCTATTCTTAAATATGCTTTACTTCCTATCTTTTAACTTCTATCACTTGATTCTAGGAGTCGTGGATGTTTTTCTTTTATTGATATTATACTTACCCTACTAACCTATTGGGTATTTAAGTTTTTTTTTCCAAGGATGACCTTATAATCTTTACAAATCTTTCTTCCCTTCTTTCTAACAATAAGAAAATCAATTTGTGACTTATTGTTTCTACTTTTGAATGTAACCAAGTGTTCTTCTCTTTTTTTGCAAAACGTAATAGCTATTATAAATTGCTATTGCAAAATTCAATGTAATTTTTCCTTCATTTCGTGTTCCAAAATCATAACCCCACACTTTATTATATTTCTCATTTTTTATTCTCACATGCTTATTTAGATCTCCTCCTATTAAAATCATTTTGTTTGACGGAAGTTTTTATATTACCTCATCTAGATCTTCCCAAAATTTATATTTGGTGTAGATCTAATCCTACTTGAAGTGCATATATACTAATTACATTAATATTTTTCTCGTGAGTTATAGTCCTATCACCTTTCTAGCTACTCCAACTATTTTATCATTTAACGAACTATTTACAATAATACGTATTCAATTTCTTGTTTTACTTCTTTCTATCTACCAAAATTTAAAATCCGAGTTTTCTAACATCTTTATCTTATCTCCTACTCATTTTATCTCTTGTAAATATAAAATATTAATTCTCCTCTAATCAACGTTCCAAATCTAAGACAATTGGTATTCCTATGATGTTTGTTCTTATCCAACCTATGGTGTGAGAACTTTTACATATTTAACATTAAGCCTAAGTTCTCATAGAGATATAATGGTCTTTGTCAAGATGTTACTGTCGAACCATGCAATGTACTTCTTTTGGAGAACAATGTAGCATTAACATAATAGTTTGATAGATCCATTCATAGAACAATCGTTTGTGTTTGTGTTTGACGTTGGCCGACAACCTAATGCAATCCTCAATCTTTTTCATTGGACCTATTTATGTGGGGAATATTTAAGTGTAAAACGAGTTATCTTCGAGATATTTACTAGAAGTTAGAAATTGGTCTTAGTTTGTCTATTTTGTCATACACATTACTAGGTTTTATCTTAAGCTGTATTATGCCTTGAGAATGTTTCTGAAGTGATCTGAAATGAAATATTGTAGAAACTATCTAATATACTTATGTTTCAGGAGGCACTTTCTCCAATGCCCACAAGGTGTGTTAAGCAAGCATTTTGAGAAGCTTATCCAATGTGATCCACGGTTGTGCGCACTAAGTTCAGAACCAGATATTATTTTACAAAACCTATTCTTTGAACCAAGAAGCTCTTTGTTTGAGGACAGTGAAGAATACAAGTGCCATCCATTTGATAAGTTAAAGGATACATATGAATCTGCTATTCAAGACTCATCAGTAAGTTGTGCTAATGACATCAGAGATTCTGTTGCTACTTTGTCAGATGTTTCCGTGGGTAATATTTGTGCACAAGATCCAGGTAATTTTCAAATCCTGTCTACTATTTTCTAGTTGTGCACTGAGTTATATATTCTGCAATTTCTACCAACAAAATTAACGCCTCGGACTCAATTGAATGAAAATATGCTATTCCAAGGATTAGATAAACTTTTCAAATTTTCATTTGAAATGAATTAGATTGGTTATTCATCTTTTTTTACTCATTTTTTTCCTTCACAAATTCAATCTTTTAATGACTATAAATGTGTGTCTGTGTTTTTAGAAAACTAATTTTATATTGCCTTGCCTCAATTCATGCTTGCTAGAACTCCTCCATTCATTTCACGGAAAATATTTCTGGATTTTCTAATGTCTCAAAATATTTTCAAGAAAATAACTTTTGTTCTTTCTAGAAAAAAGTCATTTTCATTTTAAAAAAACATTTATATTTTCCATTCATTAAAAGAAATTTTTTTGTTGGCCATAATTTCTATTGTACTAACTATTAGAAAACTGGAAAAAAAAATATTATCATGGAACATATATTTTGGTGAAACAAATGGAGATTCTCTATGTTGAGAGAAGTATAGTTGAAAATTATTCTTGTTGTATCTGTTTCTTTTATGTTACATCATTTCTTTATTAGAAAACTATTTCTTTATTATTTTTTTATATTTGACTGTAAAGTTGATTGTTTGATTATGTCTATGTGAAATGATATGAAAATTAATTTCAGATTCTCCTGAATTTGGCCAATCATTTTAGCAATTACTTACTAATGTGATTATTCCTGCAATTAATTTGGATGTGCTAATGTGCGTAGATTATATATATTTTGTTGTACATCTACTTATATTTCATTGATTATGATCTACATTATCGCACTTTATACATTATCACACTATCTCATTATAGTGTTATGATTTTACTCCTTTAGTTTGGAGATTTGTTCTCTTTGTATTTCCATTGACAGGACACTATTTGAAACTAAAATGGAGCGAATGGGATATTGGAGCAAGCTTGGGGAGGAAAATTAGCAAGCACGATCGTGCCATTCCATGCTAGCAAGGTCGTATCTCACATGCACGGTCGTGCTTCAGGAGCAGGTCCCACAGCACCTCCCATGGGCAGGTCGTGCCAAAAGGCACGACTGTGCCTCCTCATCAGAGCACTCCAGTTGAATCCCAAGACCTTCACGATCAGGCCGTGCCAAAAGGCACGACCATGCCAAGGCTTAGCCTCCTCAAAGAGTCTTCACCAACATTTCCAGAAGCATCCATGGGCAGGTCGTGCCTCATTCAAGCTGTCTACTGAAGGACCAAAATCTCTCACAACCAGGTCGTGCCAATTGACACGATCATGTCTTTTTCCCGGAGACTCTCACGCCTAGGTCGTGCCCTTTAGGCATGACCTTGTCTTTTTCCTAGAATTCCCGTGGCATGGTCGTGCCTCATAGGCACAGCCGTGTGGCGAAGAGGCACAGGCGTTGACCGTGTGGCTAGGAGGCACGGGCGTGGATATATAAAAGGGTGTCAAGATCCCCTTTTCAAGAGGCGGAAAGGTTTCCCCTTTAAGGAAACCTACGAGGTCCATTTCCTAGCCAATTTCAACAATCCGTCCACTTTCGGAGCAAGGATTTCATCTGAAGACAACGCCAACGCCTTGATAAACATTCCTTCTTCTCCACTCTTGTTTTGGATTATAAGAATGCTATATTTTTTGTCTTCAGTTTGTTTTCCCTTTGCTATGGAGTAAATCTCTTAAATTCTAGGATTTAAGGAGTAATTGTGATGAGATGTAAATACTATGAATTTGCCAATTTCCAAATTCTATAAAGTGTTTGAGTTGTTCCATATGTGTTGTCACGCCCCGGGAGGGCATTTATCCGACGAACATCGGACAACACCTCCCCTGTACGGCGGACGGTTTCCTGGATACATAATACATCTAAGTCTCAAATACCCAACACGGGTATGTATCTCAATATAAAAGACATAATAACAAAATCCAACCACGCAAATAAAGTTCAACACACATCACAAGACATCCATAATCCAATACATCAACAAAAGTGCGTGCCGGCACGACTTACCGCACAAATAACAAACCAAACTCCAAACACAATACT
>JBBUKS010011199.1:0-12272 GCA_038050645.1 Hedychium gardnerianum | reverse complement strand
GGCCCTTCTTCGCGGAGCAGCAGACCAACTGCAGGTACGCGTGCACGGAGTGGGGGAACGGGATGGAGATCGACAACGACGTGAGGAGGGAGGAAGTGGAGAGGCTGATAAGGGAGCTGATGGGGAACGGGGAGAAGGGGAGGGAGATGAGGAGGAGGGCGGCTGAGTGGAAGGAGGCGGCGGAAAGGGCGGCGCGGCCTGGGGGCTCGTCGTTCCTCAACCTGGCGAGATTGGTCGATCTGCTGCGCAACTTCTGAATGAATTCAAACTTTGTCGTTTCCCTCAAAAGGCTTTATTTCATAAAAAAGGGGAATCAATGAATTGACTAAGACCCGAAATAGTTATGCGAGTTTTATGTATTTCTCCTATCTAATTTGATGGCTGTCTTTATATTAAAACTTTCTCTCTTTAATCATTAATAGCCTATGGCAGAAAATAGAAAATAACAAATAAAAGAGTTAATATAAATCAACTCTCCCTCTCTCATTTACTGTGAATTTGAGCTATTTCAGTAAACTCCTCGTTTAATTAACATAAATTTTAGGTGAGATAACTCTGAACCATCTTTCATTAAATTATTAGATAGTATATGAAATATTATTATCATAAAATTTAGATTTGAAGTATTATTATTATAAAATTTGAAAGTCAAATCCTGACTAGTAATCAGATTCTTATCCTTCCTTATGCACTAGTCACTGTTCGGACTGGCTAGACTAGCCCTTGTGATTTATTGTCTCCACGGAATGAGTTGATGACTAATACATGAGGTGTTGCCACCATGAGATCTAGAAATCAAATTCTGGTTAGTAGTCAGATTCCTGCTCTCCCTTATATACGAATCATTGTTCGGATTAATTAGACTAACCTTCATAATTTACTTTATCCGTATTCATCCTGAGACCGACTGATACAAGACGCGAGAAGCGAACGTTTCATCTTTCTTGTCATCATTAAATTATTAGATAGATGCCCCCGTGATCTGATGCGTTGGACATGAGTAAAATATAAGATTGGATCGTCTATTCAGAATTAATTTATTATAAAATTTAAATATCTAATCTAAAAAATTAAATAATTAGATAAAACAAAAATCACTAATTGTACGAGAGTTAACAGTCAAAATTGTAGCAAGATGCTGATGTCATAAATTTGTTATTATTCTTGTCGTTGTGGGCCCCACTGAGTCGATAGATCCTTAAATGATTTGTCTACTTGACTCCCTCCACGCGGAGCCAAAATACGAATAGCACTCGTCAACAGTAAATTCTCAGAGCTGTCTAGCTGTAGAGAAAAAAAATTAATTAATTAATATCAATTTAATCTTATTAAAATTTTATATTGATTATCAAAATAAATTAAAATAATAATAATAAAAATTTATTTAAATAACTAACATTCTTAGAATTTTAGGTAAAATTTACGTTAAATGGTAAATTAAAATATTGTGCCATCTATTAAATAAAAAATTAGTATTAATGTTTAAGTTTTTATTTTTCCTCATACAATATTCATTGTTTAAAGATGAATAATTATTCATAATTTATCTTCTTTTTAAATAGTGAAAAGTTACCTTACAAATAGGGTTTTACCTTTTGTCATCAATAATAATGATTTTGAAATTTTCTTCTCTGCCAAGAATAATACATTCGCTGAAAATAATAGAGCGACACTGAATTTCATTAGATAAAGCATAAATTAATTGGCTAAATAGATTAAATAGAAAAGGTGAGATTAAAAGAAAGATAATAAAATTTAGGTAAGAAATAATCAGAGATTGTGGGTGCAATGGAATCTTAATTTAAGATTTTAATATTTGATCAATATAATTTATTTAATTAAGTATGAGAGAAAAATTATAGGTGCAATAATCTTTTGCTTAATGTTGACCAAGAATTGATTTAAATTGGTTAAAAGTGATTAGATCCTACAATTGATGGAAGTTCTGATAGGTTATAGGAAATCGAATGTTAGGAAAAAAATAAAAATCATAAAAAAGTGAACTCTAGATAAGTATAAAATATAAATAAGTCAAATGTGATACGATACTTAAGAAAAAATTTCTAAATTAGTACTTTAGATAAAAGAAAATCTTAGAAGAGTGAACTTAAGAAGTCTCGATAGATAAGTGAACTAAATATCAGATAAGCCTAATAGTCACATAGACCAGATACTATGCATATTTCTATATTATATGATGTATTCATACTAATCCTTGTGTTGTAGAAAAAATAGATTTTCAAACGACCACCAAAAGTTTCTGGTCGACGAAATGTTCCAAACGACTAGAAGAAAATCTGGGTGACTTGTACTCCGGGACAAGTTTTCGGTCATAATAATCGATGACATGATAGATAATATTTGAATCGGAGCGATTGGAGGAAGCTCTAGGGGTCCGAAAAATTAAGTCATCAAGGAAATTTTGGAAGTTATCTAGACGAACGCTAAGACATAGTCTTCCGGAAGATCGAAAGTGCTTCTAGAAGACTATAGCATGGATAAACAACAAAGATCGAGCCGTTGGACCAAGCGACAAAATCATTCTCCTATTATATATATACATTTTATTTTTCCAAATCACCTATAATTCTTAACGTTGATAGGACAGTTTCGATCGCTTTTCATAATTACTTTGTGTTTATCGTTGAATGCACAACAGAATTTCATTTTAAATTTAGACGTCACATGCATTATACTTTGATTTACTTTGTATCAATCTCCTTGAGGTGACTAATCTAAGGATCCATACCAGCAATCATAACTTCACTATATGAACTCTCTCCTTCTCGAAATTTTTTGGGAGATGGAGAAACCTCTTATAAACTTCTTACAAAGAAATACAAACAAGAAACACAAACAAAAATACAAACGAAATCGAAAACGATTTTACAAATAGGAATTTTGTTTTGCTTGCTTTTTTTTTTCTTGAAAATATCTCTTGTTGACTCGAAAATACAGCAGCACTTCGTTTCAAAATCACCAAGAATCGATGCCTTCTTCCCCAAGCTCAAACCACTTTATAACACTGTTGCTTGGACTGATTTTTATCAACTAATTGATTGGCCTTATTTCAATTGATTGTCATGTCAGATTCGACCTATTAAACCTGCATAACTGCTTTTTTTTTCGCCTGACCAATCGATTGGTAAGTCACACCAATCGATTGCTAGCTTCCAATAGATTGAATCAATCGGTTCAGAAGCTTTTGTTCACTCGAAAAAATAGCCCAATTGATTTACCCAATTAAATCTGAACCCTTCTATTCACTCAAGAAAACTGCCAAATCGATTGAGCCAATTGATTAGCTTAGCCCCCAATTAATTAGATTCCAAGGCTTCTGTTCGCTCGAGAAAACTAGTCAACCGATTGAGTCCAATCAATTGGATTAGCTCTCAATCGATTACAAGGCCTGTTCGCGAGAAAACCTTTGTCAATCAATTGGGTCAATTGAGCCAATCGATTGCACTAATCAATTGCTCAAACTTAAAACTCAGATTCTGGATTTAGGATTTATCAATCGATTGACAATTTGGTAACCCTAAATTTAGTCTTTTCAAACCTGAATTCGGGTCTTGCTTGGTATCTAGTTGGCCTCAACATATCAGGATTTTCTCTGTCTAACATTTAACCATCTGTGACATGTTATGACTTCCTGTAGCCTAATATCTGGTCAACCTTGACTTATTGTGACTTCCTCGTTGCCTATCATATGATCAATCTTGATATGCTAGGACTTCATCATTACCTAACATTTGGTCACTCTTGACCTGTTAAGACTTTCTCAATCATGTCAAGGGTCTGGTCATCCTCGATCCACTTGGACTTCCCTTTGCCTAACCTACAATTAGGACTTTTCTTTGTCTAACCTCTAGTTAGGATTAGTCATTCGGTAGACTTCTCACCTGCTTAACCTCCAGTTAGATTTTCCTTTGTCTAACATTAAATTAGGATTTTTCCTTGCCTAATCTTCAGTTAGGACTTTTTCTTGCCTAACCTCTAGTTAGGACTTCCGATCACCAAATGTCTGGTTCTCCCTGATCAACATGGACTTTCTTTTGTCAACTTTTCATCGAACTTTTGATGACCAAATGTCTGATTCTCTCCAACTCACTTGGACTTTCCTTTATTAATTTCTTATGGATTTATGATATCGTCAAGTATCTGATCAAATATCGAAACTCAAACTCGAATTAATTCGAGATTGGTCAATTTAATCAACCTTGACTCAAGGACGATTATGCCAACAAATATTCCTTCCTAATACGTGAATCTTAAGCTCATTTACATGGACAATAATTAGATTTTTATGAAGGTATTTTGTGTTGGGGTAATTTATCTCCAAGTAGCTAAATTAAATTAAGATATTTTAATGTATCTGACAAAGAGTTTCATCCAAGATGCTTGTGTTAAATTTGTAAAAGACTTGTTAGATTACTTATGAGGTTTGTGACTCTAGTTGATTGTTGATTTGACGAAATTAAGTTATTTAGGTTTGATAAGATGGAATGAAAGTCCGATAAAAAGTGAATTTAATTTAGAGCACAAAAAAAATAAAATGATATGAGACATGGAAGAGACTAAGAAATTTCTAACAAGATTGATTTTAAAAGGAGGAACGTAAAAAAAGTTAATGGTTCGGCCTAAAAAGCGAATTTTGAGATAGACGATCTAATTTATATTTTAATGAATTCAGAAAGAGTGATACACCCTAATTGCATTCAATTTATAATGAGACTTTAATGTTTCGAGATAATAATGATTAGATTTTTGAAAAATTTAAGTTTCAAATTTTAACAATGTCGTAAGAATTTTCTTTTCTAATGAAAAACATTAATTATTTAAATGAATTTTTATTAATATTTTTTAATTTATTTCGATAATCAATAAAAATATTTTATAAAATTAAATTAATAATTTTAGATTTTATATTATTATATTTAATTAATATTATTTTTATAACGAGACTTTGACAGGTTGTATAAAGGGCTGTCCAACTGTTGATGTCCTTACAGAAGACTTGACGCCCCGACCTTTGAGCATGTGAAACAGCGTGGCTTCTAGACAACACATGTGACTCCTCCAAGTCCCTATTTATTTAAGAGGAAAAAATAAAAATTATGAAAATATTATTATTTTTATTTATTTCATAAAAAATGATGAATTATTTTTTTATTTTTTTTATATCAAATGGATAGATAGATTTACGAATTTATCTGGATTATTTTTTTGATATTTTTTTATTCATCTAAATTATGCGGGAAGTAATTTTATGTCTCCTAACTCATTTCCATGTGTAGTTTAATTCACACGGCTGTGTTCACGTGTGAATCCTTAATAAGTTAATAGGGTTCGGGCTGGTTAGATTAGTTCTCGTGATTTATTTTTTTTGTATTGGTCCTAGGACAGACTGGCGGGGGCGCTGGGGGCGAACGTTTCGCCTTTACCATCTTGAATAGGTTAATAGGGAGTCCATGTAGAATTCTGAGAATAACCATGAAATTTATAATGAAAATTTTATTTCGTCGCTAATTAGCGATGAAATTTTCATTTCGTCTCTAATTAGTAATGCAATTTTTTGTCCGTCGTTGATTAATAACGGAATTAGAATTCTATCGCAAAATTAGAGACGGAATAAAAATTTCATCGGTAATGTACGACAAAATGAAATTTTCATCAGTATAATAGCGATAGAATAATTTTCGTCGCTAGTATCAGGATAAAAAATTATGATTCAATCCTAATTTTTCTTCGGCTTCCGAAAATAGCGACAGAAAATAAATTTCATCACTAGTATCGAGATAAAAAATTAGGATTCAGTCCTAATTTTTCTTCGACTTCCGAAAATAATGACGAAAAATAAATTTCATCGCTAATATCGGGATGAAAAATTAGGGCAGCCCTAATTTTTCTTCCTCATGTTGCCATTTCCCGATCTCACCGTCTTTTCTCTTTGGCAACCTCTCCTTTCTCGGCTCTAGCGTACCTCTTTGCGTCCTCTAATTCCGGCTACCTCTCCGATCTCAGTATGCTCCTCTCTCTCCGTCGTCTTCTTTCCTTTTCTTTTCCGTGTGGTCACGGCGAGAGTGACTCACGGCTGTTAGCTTGGTCGGCTGCAACTCGCGGCCAAGAGCTCACGGTTAGGAGCTCGCGGTCGCCAGCTTGGCCGATCGTGAGCTTGCGGCTGACATCTTGGCCGGCCTTGAGCTCGCGGTTGGACCGTGAGCTCATGGTCAGGAGCAAGCCATTGCCAACTTGGCCAGCCGTGAGCTCGCGGCCAGCTTTGTCGGCCGCGACCTTGGCCGGTCGATCGTGAGCTCGCGGTTGCAAGCTTGCTCGGCCGCGAGCTCATGGCTACAAACTTGGCCGGCTACGAGCTCGACCGGCTGCAAGCTCGACCGGTCGCAAGCTCGACCAGCCGCAAGCTCAGGCTGCTTCTCTCCGACTACTCATCTCTAGAGATTGTACGTTGTGATTGTTTGTGATTGATTTTAGCTAATTTTTTTGTATGTACAACATATTGTATTTTTTGCTCCTCTCTGGTTACTCATCTCCTGCTGTTCATCTTCCGGTATAATTTATTAAATATTACTTATACGCTATTTTACATGATTGAATTTATATGTTGTGGTATCGTAGGTTAATTTATTATTTTGATTATAATATAATATAATCATTTTGTTATGTTGAAATGTAATATTTGATGTCAATTCTTGGAAATTAAATTTTTTTAATTTAGAAGACATATTTAGTTGAAATACAATATAATTATCCCAATTGCATGTTATTATGTTATTAAGATTTATCCATCCTCTAGTTCTTCTCTCTGTCCTGACATTCTAATTTAGAAGACATATTTATGTATGAACATCATAAATAAAGAATAAAATGTAACGTATCATTTGTTTAGTTTATAAGTTGACTTGGTCAAGTAGAGATTGTGATCCTCGTAAAGATTGAATCTTGATCTAATAAATATTTTTTAAAAGAGAATTAATTTTAATAATACATGGATCGAAGATAGTACATGAACGAAATTGTAATAAAAATATAAAAGATAGTATATGATTATTATAAATAAGACCTTTATAAAGATCTTTATAACCTCCCTTTCTTCTTATTACATATATTAAGTTTGAATGATTTAAAATAAACTTAATTTAAATTATTGATACTTAGTTTTATATTTGTTTTGATAATGTTTAAAATTTTATTCTTATTATGATACAATGTACCTGAATAAGATAGGATGTACAATAAATTAGATAATGAATTTATTTGAGATAAATTTTTTATTAGAGTTGAAGAGTTTATGAACTTCGATAAGAGTCATCCAGAATATATGAATGGTTCTGAGTTGTGTTCCCCGTGTAATTATTGCAAATATAAAAATATAACTTTTCGTAATGAAGATACCGTTAAAGTACATATATGTAGAAATGACTTTGCACCAGATTACTACAACTGGTACTGTCACGGAGAACCTTATTTTTTTCATTCAACTGGTGTTTGGGTTGCTTCTTCATCTGATACAACTGTTTTAGGAGAATCATCATCTAATGAAAATGCAATGTAATCAATAGTTGATGATGTAATAATATAGTTAATCATTCCAATGTAGATGAAGAACCAACACCTGAAGTTCAACAACTATATGACATGATAAAAGCTAGTGAAAGAGAAGTATGAGAAGACATTTCACCTAGTTATTCCCAACTATCAGTCACTACAAGGTTATTGAACATCAAGGCAAAACATAATTTCTCAGAACGATGTTACAATGATATTTGTTAATTGATGTCAAAGTTGCTCCTTACTGATCATCTAATAACTGATAGCTTCTATAGTACAAAGAAATTGGTGAGGGTTTAGGTTTGTCTATAGAGAAGATTGATTATTTTATAAATAATTGTATGATATTTTGGAATAAAGACAGTGAATTAATTGAATGCGGAATCTATATTCACCCTCGTTATAAATAACGTATTCGCATACCAGGACAGAAGAAGAAAAAAATATTGCATGAAAAATTATATATTACTTTCCGTTAATTGTTAGACTTAAATGATTGTATGCATCTGTTGAAATAGCTTGCCACATAAGGTGACATCATAAGCATGTGCACGAAAGAGGTATAATGTGTCATCCTTGTGATTCCCCTACATGGAAACATCTTGATACTATATTTTTCTCCTTTGTAATGAAATCACGTAATGTGATATTGAGACTTTTCGCAGATGAATTTCAGTCATTTAGTCTGTCGGGACAGTAATATTCATCTTGGCCAGTTATTTTAACACCGTATAACTTACCGCCATGGATGTGCGTGAAAGATGAATTCATGTTCCTTACTGTACTTATTCTTGGTCAAATCAATCCCAAAGAGAAGATAGATATTTTCTTATAACCTCTAATTGCCGAGCTGAATGAATTATGTAATATAGGGTCAGTGACTTATGATGTTGTCAGTAAAACTAATTTCACATTGCATGCTGCCTTATTATGGATGATCAATGATTTTTCAACATACTCAATATTGTCAGGATGAAACACGACTGGTAAATTAACATGTCTACATTGCATGACAGAGTTTGATGTATTTTTATTACCTTACAGTGGAAAAATATCTTGGTTTGATAATCACTGAAAATTTTTACTTGTTGAATACCTTTTCAAGTGAAATAAAGAAATTTTTCTAAAGAATACCGTAGTCAGAAAACTTTCGCCAACAATCAAGTCAGGTGAAGAAATCATTGACCAAATATATAGCTATGGATTCCTACCGGTATCTTAGCCTGATTCTGATAGAGATAAATAAATACATTGTTAGGACGTGCAAATGCGGTTGGAAGAAAAGAACACTTTCTAGGTGCTGACATATTGGAAATATCTACTCATTCGACATAATTTAGATGTGATGCATGTTGAGAAAAATTTCTTTGATAATATCTTTAACACTGTGATGAATGTGCCTAGAAGAACTAAAGACATTATAAAATAACGTGAAGAATTAAAGGAATTAGTCAGCAGACCAAAGTTGCATCAAAATGAAACAACAAATAAATTTTCAAAGGCTTGTTATATATTGGACAAAGATGGTAAACAAGTTTTATGTAGTTGATTGAAATAAATTAAATTCTCAGATAGGTATGCCTCCAATATGATTCTATGCATGGATATTAACAAATTAAAAATGTTTGAAATGAAAAGTCATGATTATCACGTGTTCATGCAAAGACTTATTCCAATAGTTTTCCATAACCACTTCCTAATAATGTTTGACAAGCACTCACAAAATTAAGTTTATTTTTTTAGAGATTTGACATCAAGGGTTATTATGACATCTGATATACTTCGGCTAGAAACAGAAATACTTCTGACACTATGCAAACTTGAGCATATATTCCCAACCATCATTTTTATTCAATGGAGCATCTACTAATTCATTTACCTTATAAGCCACAATTAATTAGTCTTGTGCAAATGGATGTATCTATTTAAATGATTTTTGAGGAAATTAAAGAATAATGTTCATAACAAAGCACGAGTTGAGGGGTCAATATGTAATATTTATTTGGTTGAAGAAGCATTTTCTTTCTACTCATTATTTTATTGATAACATGAAAATCAGACATCACAAGTGTCCTAGACATTCTGATGATGCTCAGTCATTAGACCTATCGATACTTTCTATTTTCAAGTTTTCTGGTAAATCAATGAGTGTATCTGTTTCTAGATGGTTAGCTCAACAAGAATACCATGTTGCAAGAACATACATACTCCTAAATTGTGATGAGGTCAAACCATACATAAAGTGAGTTCACTTCTCTAATCAAACATTTATCCCATTATATTTGTTTGATATCCCAAATGTCTTAAAATTACCTTCCATGATAGTTTGTATGAACAACAACTACAACTACAACTACAAAATTCATCAATTAGTGCAAGTGAGATAGCAGAAAAGTTAGAGGTTGAATTTGCATTATGGTTTCAAATCTAAGTTTGAGAAATTTACATAATTTTTCATCCATGTGTATTAATTAATACCTAATTTATATCATAACTACTTTTATAGGTGAAAGACTGTAGAATATCAAATGTGGAAGATAAAAGGATAATGAATCTTGCATCAGGACCCCTCCGTAAAATAATGGTGTACTCTAATTATTATATCAATGGTTTTAAATTTCACGTGACATAATGAGATTCACACAGATTAATCTATAATTCTGGTGTTTGCGTTAAAGGATATATCGACAACAGTAACACTGAGTTTAATTACTATGATAGACTTGATGAAATTATAGAGGTTGAATATCATGCATTACCTATAAAAATGTGTATGTTATTCAGGTGTTCATGATATGATCCGACTCAAAGAATAGGTACCAGAATACATGCAAACTATAATTTAATTGAGGTTAATGTAAATAAAAGGTTCAACAAGTTTGAATCTTTCATTTTTGCTGTACAAGCGGGTCAAGTTTTCTATCTTGAATACCCTGCGAAGAGAAAAAGATTTAGTGAATGGTTGGTTATTTGTCGAATGTGTAGGACCATTGAAAATAAGAGAGGGGAGTGAATCTCATCACTTAAAATATTTTCTCGAAAATCAAAGTTAAATAGCAGCGGAATAATAAAATGAAGACGCAAAAGCACACGATCTTTTTTTACTTGGTTCATAGTCCAGCGACTACTACTCTAAACCCCCGTGATCCTTGATCGTTTTCGATGGGCAATCATTATAGCTCTTTTCTCTGAACTCTTTCGGAGAAAAGTAAACTCGTACAAGAATGAGGAGGATAGTAACAATACTACTATCTCCTTTAAATCAATGCAAGTAAATAAAAATTATACCGACAACAATATTGTAGAAGGAATAGCTTCGGTTGTCGGAGAGCCTCTTAGCATCGTTGAAGTAGTACTTGCAGTCGGAGTAGCAGAGATGAAATGAAGCATAGAAGAGAGTTGATTGTTCTTCAAAACTTATCCGAGCCTTTAACCTTGATGCTTCTTTTATAGCCGAGCCACCAGCTGATCAGATCCCACTGATCCGGCTGACATTCTGAGTTGCAAGTGATCTGTCGACTGATTAGGTCGATCCATTAATGGAACCCTAATGAATCTACTCAGGTTTGCATCTATCTTCATGATCTGATCTGTCGCGAAATTAGCTTGATTCGTCGACTAATCCACTCTATTTGTCGATGGAACCCAAGCTTTCCTTTCCGACTTGATCTCGTTGACCGCGTCAGATCTCCTCAGAATCTGCTGATCCGTCGACGAAATAAACTTATCCGTCGACGGAACCCAATGTTACCTTTTCTCCCTCGATCTAATCTGATCTCATTTCGATGAAACCTTTGATCCGTCGACTAATCAGCTTGATCAGTCGAAGGAACGATTATTTCCAAGGATTAGTCGATGGAACCAAACTATCCATCGACTGAACCATTCAATTAATACTTTGTTCCTGCAAAATAGTGTTAGCACAGATATAATATTTACCCAGTAAAACAGAGTTAGAACAGATATATGCATGATAAAATCCTGTATAAACTTGATTAGGATTTTAGTCTGATCTCAACTTAAACTTCTGAGTTGACTCTAAATTGAATCAACGCCTAAGGTTTGTCCCATTTGGGACATGACCTCATTGCACTTCCTCCAGGAGCTTACCTCAACTCATCTGCCAAACATCTAGTCCTACAGACCTATTTGGACTTTCTCTGCTTAGTGTCTGATCGACCTGATCCACTAAGATTTTTTTGCATCACCAAATTAGCATAACAACAATAATAGTAATGCAAAATAGTGTTAGCAAACTTATATATTTACCAAAATCCACTAGTCCGGTTGACCGCGCGTGGTCGACTGGAAACATTTCGGTCACACTTACTTGGAGTTCACTCCTCCAAGATTTTTTACTACCTAAGGTTCACTCCCTTAGGATTTTCCTCTTGCTTAGAGTTCACTCCTCTAAGATTTTTCACTACCTAAGGTTCACTCCCTTAGGATTTTTCTCTTGCTTAGAGTTCACTCCTCCAAGACTTTTCACTACCTAAGGTTCACTCCCTTAGGATTTTTCTCTTGCTTGGAGTTTACTTTTCCAAGACTTCTCACTACCTAAGGTTCACTCCCTTAGAATTTTTCTCTTACTCGGAGTTCACTCCTCCAAGACTTTTCACTACTTAAGATTCACTCCCTTAGGATTTTCCTCATGCCAAGCATCCGGTTAACCTTGACCTACTTGAGACTTCTCACTTGCCTAG
>JBBUKS010011189.1:0-12272 GCA_038050645.1 Hedychium gardnerianum | reverse complement strand
TTGAATGTATAATTAATCTCCATTAATCATCTTTAATGGGTTGGATTTTAGCATATTGGATTAACCATTAACCCAATGCCATAATCATTAACCCAATAAGCCTAATCATCTCATAATTGACTCTTAGGGCTAATACTAACAATCTCCTCGGTGGTGACTGCCTAAACTAGTGTTGCCCCCTGTATACTAGAAATCTATGGCTTGGCAGCCCATCGTTGCGCAGAGGAAAAATCTACTCATTGCTACACAATAGCTCCCGAAAATGTCTCACAAACTTTGTTGTGACCTCCTCAAGGTTGGTGGTCTGCTCCCCAGACTATTTGGTGATGATGACAATAGCATTCCACTTGTTATTATACTTCACCAAATTATGAAAGAACCTGGTGCATCTATCCTTGTTCTTGAGATAATTGTTATTTGTTGTTTGTTGATAGAAACTCTTCTCTGTCTTCGCAAGCAAGGTGATACGTCATCTTAGTAATTCATAATCCGTCAGGGCCTCCCCCCCCCCCCTCCCCCAACAACACGATGTGTTGGGATGCACCTCCAAATCCTGTTTGGCCCTCAAAGCTTGCTCTGAAATGTGTTGAAGTGCAACTTATCAAGATGATGCAGCCAACCCTTGAGCCTTGTGAGCTTGGACTTGAGCATGAATTGAGTCATGCCATAAACTAGCTCCCTCCCATGAATCTGCCACCGAGTCTTGGAAATCTTCATGCAAAGTCCACGTGTCGTAGAATTTGAAAGAGTGTCGAAAGGTTCAGTCTGAGTCAAGCATAGAGACAATATCATAATAATGGTCCGATAAACAACCGGGGACGGTGAACTCCGCAAAGTAATCATAATCATTCAAGAGTCAATATGAATTAACCAAAGTACGATTAAGTTTAAAGGAAACCATACCATTTGACCATGTCAAGCGACATCCGATCGAATGAAGGTCCACTAGTCCACAAGCTTGAACAAAAAGCTCCAAATCATATAGCTCGTAGTTCATAACCGGTTGCTCTCCTTCTTTATTATGAACCATCAATAAAGAGTTGAAATACCCCATAAGAAGTCATGACTCTGATATAACCTCCCCAAGTGTAGTGAGGTCACTCCATAAAGGTTGACAAGTGATAATCATGTGAAAACCATAAAGAAAGGTAGCCAAGAAATCTCGCCCCGTGATACGGCACCGTATGTGACAATGTATAAATTACGTCGTCGTAATGAGAACCTCTAAGAAAACCTGCTGCATATTCCAAAGAAATAGAATGCGACCACGATTAGAAGAATGCAAATTATTTGTCGATCTCATACCTATAAATCGCCTTTGAACAATAGTATCTAGCTCGTCTTTAGTGAGTTTCGTCTCCAAAAGTATCATCACTTGAATACCACAGTGTTTGAGGAGGTGTTGCACACCCCCACACCCCCCATGTTTTAGGGACTTGTGAAAGTCCCTAATGTTTCATGGAGCAATCTTCATGAAAGGGCAGCCCAAGTGCTCTCACCTGTCTTTGTCGCCCATTCGCCTGCACTATCAGCTGCTAGTCCTCTGCATTACTCTCAGTAGTGCTCGATGTGCTTGCTTCTGTATTACCCATTCCCATTGGTTGTGCTAGGGAAACTGTTGCAGAAGAGCCCAAAGTCTGACTCCCGTCATCAGTGTTATCCTGCTGCAAGTTCACTGTCGCAAAGGAGGTCTACGCCGCAGTTGGTGCTGCTAAATCATCATGCACTACTAGGGCATCATGCGCTGGTGGAGTAGCCCCATGTATAGGTTGCTACAGCACAGCAGCCAAAACCACCTCTCCCTCTTGTTAAGTCATTTCCTTCACCATGCCCCAATTCACCGTGTTCGCCCCATGCGAGGTAGGCACTAAGGCAATCAGCTCTAACTTCTCAATTACCACCAAGGTCATGTTCCTTCCACCTGCGGCCGCCACTGTGTTGGGTGCATCATTCATATTAGCCGACCTACTCAGTGCTCTAGTCCTCCATCGTTGCCTTGATCGGAACCATCGACGAACTGATTGAGAACGACCAAGCCTCTCTCCTCTGCGTTCAGCCTCAGGGGCAATTTGTTTCCTTCATTCCCCTTGCTTATGGCCAATCATGTTGCAAGCTTCACAGAAATTTGGTGTAACTTCATAAGTGACCTTTAATTTAACTTGTGCTCTGATAGGTAAAGCAATTGACACCTCAAGCACCCTCTCTGCTTGGACATCAATCTTTACAAGAAGTCGGGCATATGTGAGCCACTCCCGAGTCCGCGTAAGCTTGTCCGTATACAAGGGCTTGCCAATTTCCGAACCGATCAAACTAAGCACCCTCGGAGTCCAACAATTTAGAGGAAGACCATGGATTTGAACCCAAACCATAATCTAACGACCATCTTCATCAAAGAGGAAGCAACTCAGCATTTGCTTTAAAAATAGTGGAATACCAAAATCAAAGTATGACCTTCAAGCAGAATATGATCTCTATCCTCTGCTTTGTCAAATTTGTAAACAATCCGCCCGCTCTTATGCATGAAGAAACTACTAGGAACACCCCAACGATTCGCAATGAGCTCCACTCCTCCACATCTTGGATGCCTCCTTATGAAACATCCCACCTAGCAATGACCCATCGAATGCTCCACGGTATTAATATCATCAGTCTTAATTTGAATCTGTTGCCCTGATCGTTCGAACTGGTATAGAGGGGTAGCCATGCTTGCTTTCCGATTATCTTTGAATAGATTAGCCCAAGATTTGCCACAATCCGCCTATGTGGTTTGTCCACCACCGTGATTATTCGTATTCGCAGCCCCACCCGACACCGGGATTGTATCCTCAGCTTGTCCAACACATTCCACACCGTCTGGTCTAGCTGTGCCAGCAACATCAGCAACCATTTCATTAGCCCTTAAGTTAGATATAGTCACCTCAGCAACCTATGGCATCTCAGCAACATCCTTGTTGGCATCCACATCAGTAGACCCAGCAACAACTTGCCAGCTAGCGAGGGATGATCAACAGCAAGCTGAGTCGACAGTTCTTGATCAACAGTAACAAATTGGGATGTTAATTGAATCTGATATCGGGCCAAAACCTTCCTGTAGGATCGAGTGCACGTGAGAGGGGGGTGAATCACGTGTTTTTTAAAAAAAAATTCTTTTCGGTTTTGAAATCTCGTTGAAAGTTTCAAGTACGCAACGAAAAAGCAAAAAGAAAAAAGAAAAGAAAGTACACAATTGGTTTTACTTAGTTCGGAGCCTTCGCCGACTCCTACTCCAAGGCCCACGACCCTTCGGATCATATCGTTGGACAATCCACTAATATCCTCTTCCGGCAACCTCCGGAAGAGTGATCCGATTACAGAATAAAGTTGGTGTAACAATTCTACACCAACTTATGCAAGTAAGAAAAGTAAATAAACAAAAAAAAAACACTTGTTACCCAACACTTAGAATGATGATGATGTTGACTTGAGTGCTGGTGAAGATCTCAGCGCAGAATATTGCTTGAGCGTATTCTTTTGCACAGAGAGTTGAGAGGAGTGTTCTGAATTATTTCGTCGTTGTTGTCCTTTGAGCTTCGACACCCCTCTTTTTATAGTGAAGGTGAACCTGATCCGATCCACTAATCTCGGGATCAGTTTTCACTATTCAAATTTTATCGGTCGATTGATCCTCCATGATCGGTCGACTGATCCTTCTAAATCAGCCCAGCTTCCCGTCTAGATGCTGTCTCTTTAGGATAATATTTGCGTTCGGTCAACTGAACCTCACCGTTCAGTCAACTGAACCTCACCGTTCAGTCGACTGATCCTCTGATTCTCCCTCAACTTATCTAGTCCGATCAACTCGCTGATCTTATCCCATAGTTCGATCGACTAAACCTCTTCGTTCGATCGACTGACCTCCGATTGATCTGATCAACTTGTTGATTTTTGATATGTTCGGTCGACTGAACACGCGTAAATCTCAACCATGTAAACATGTTAATCTTCCTGCAACACAGAGTTAGAATAAACTACTAAATACATATAATTATGACTTAAATTCTGTCTTACCACGACCATGATTTAATCATGGTCTCAACTTAGGGTTCCACTTTGGATCTAAGTTGTACCAGCGCCTAAGTCCCTACCGGGGACTCGTCCTCACTAGATTCGCTCCTCCAGTTTCTTACCTCATTTACCATTTGCCGAGCAACCTTCTCGACGTCTGATTTCTGACCCACCAGGTCTTTCTGTCGGAATCTCACATCCGGACTTCAGCCAATCGTCTGATCCTCCCTGACCCAATTGGACTTCCCGCTAACTGTCTGGTCATCTCTGACCTAGCTTGACTTCCTGTCAGAATCGCACATCTGGACTTCTGTATGGTGTTTGACCCTCTAGATCTATCAAGTCAGTCAACCCTGCATACTTAGCTCAACTTGTTAAATAGTAATATCCTAACTTTAACTTGTTGTCATACATCAAAATTTTAGGGTTAGACTTTTAGTGTAAACTGTACCAACAACCCCCAGTGCTTCCGTCAGCCCGTCCCAGGAACAACACGGAGGAGATTAATCACGGGCGAGGAGAAATATATGATAAATTAATTAATTAATTAATTAAAAAAAATGTGCCCCTAGGGTTTGGGTTAATAATAAAACAAAAAATATTTTTAATTTTTTTTATTAATATTGATATATAATTATATTATAGATTCCCTTTTATAATTCAAGTACATAGGATCTTAGCGGATCTTAACAACATTATATCAAATCTGACCATAAATTCAATCCAAGACAATTCATCTGATCTATTATGGAAGTTCATAATGTGCAAAACTAATATGATCATGCAAAATGACGTAAAGATATTCAAAAAAAATAATAATAATCGATTAAGAAAATTAAATAAATAAAAAATAAAAGTGGAAAAAAAAAATTCGTGAACCGTTTTACCAAACCGCCACGCCTCCTACCCCACTCGGATTCCCGGAGACGTGTCCGTCAGGTTCGAATCATTCGAGTTAGATCAGCCACAACCCTCGATCTCGTGGAGCCCACTGCCATGTGACTCCAGATAGTGTCACGTGCCCAACTATTCCCGCCGCGTAGTAATGGTTGTCGGTGGTTTTTTCCAATCTCCCACTGCCCCTTAAAAAAATTGGAAAAATAGAGGGACGCCTAATAACCGTACTTTCTTGGCCCACCATGACAAGACGTGTCGACTGTGTCTTTTCTTGCCAAATGGAAATGGTGGCTTGTCACTAATATGATTGATTTTTTATTTTATTTGATAATTCAGTATTTACTTCTTTTTTTTTTGAATCGAATTAAGAGATGACTAATTTAATATATAATATTTTTTTTTATTAATTATCATAATAAATTGAGAAGTATTTATAAAGATTCATTCCAGAAATTAATATTCTTAAGATTGTTATAGTATAGAAGATATTTTTTTATAATATTGATATACGATCTGTCTAATTAACTATAAAATTTAATTGTTATATTATTATCTTGGGAGTAATATGATTGATTTTTTTAAATTAATATCAAATATTTAAGTTTTCAGTTAGATTAATTTTAAAAATGATTAATTTAATTTTATAAAAAAAAATTATCGATCATATGAATAAATCAAAAATATATATATATAAAATTATTCTGATAATTCATATTTTTAAATCCATTATTTATTAAGAAAAATATTTTCATAATATATTATAATTAAATTTTAAATATTTAAAATTTAATTATGACACTTTCGTCCGAGGTGATATGATTAATTTTATCCATGATAAATGAAATGTCATCTTAATGACACCTAAGGAGTCAATCATCAAAGATTCGCCCGGTAACCAGCGTTGCCATGATTTTATGATGGTAAAAAATGGTGAAACACTCGTCTCCAATGCCTTCATCAATCCATCCTAAAATCAACACGAAAAAAAATAAATCTTCAAAATTAATATAACTAACTATCATAACTTCACATATGCATTATATATGTACTAATAAATGTCCCTCACAATTGTACATAAAATATTATTATACACAATCTAAGATTAATTAAGTTCTTATTTTTCCTATACATTAATCATTATTTAAATTAATAATTATTCTTAATTTATATTTTTTATATTAATTTTAAAATAAATTAATAAAATACCGATGACATTTAACTTATTATTATTATTATTATATAGAGAGAGTTTTGTTAGCTTGCACATCTTATCCTGTATAATCATGAACATCTATTGAGATAGTCACCTACACATTATTGATCAAAATATATGTGATGATGATCAGTGATCATGATTATGCCACCTCAGTAGGTGTATATGATTGTGCAGGATAAGATGTATAGACTATCAAAATTATATATATATATATAATACAACGTGGGGTTCGACATCATGTAACAATACGGATATTCGCGAGAGTCAGTATGTATTGATTAGGCATCGCCACATCGACGGAAATTCATCGGGAGGGCACCATCGATGATGTCATCTATCCATCATTGTGTTGAACTACAACGTGTCGATCAAGAATCGACGATCGTCCAAGGACGGAGCCATGCATTGATGTACCCGGACGGTAGCCCGAGGGCTCACTAGATGTTATTTTAATTTTTTATTATTTACTTTATTAATTTTCAATTTTTAAGTTAATTTCTATGATTAGCCCGGGGTTAGTCCAGGATTTCTTTTAATCAGTACAATTTCTAATTCCGCCATTAACCGCCTGACGCTCACGGGTCCGGCTCGTTGGTCACGCTGTAATTTTAGGATCTAATATAAACGGCATTTTACTGAACCGTTAAATAAATTTTGATAGTATCCGAATCTATCTGATTTTTATAATATTTAAATTATATATTATATTTTCAAAATATCTCACCTCTTTAACTTATCGATCAATTTTATTTAAAACTAAGTGGTAAATTTAAAGAATTCCAAATTATTTTAAATTAAAAATAATATATTCTCAAAAACTTCTTTAATATATTTATATGATTATATCTAAATTTAATAATATAAATTAAAAATAACAAATTTTAAAACATATCTTTAAAATTTTACTTTATCTATTTAAAAATTTACTCCAATCAATCTATACTATTGAATTTAAATATGAAAATATAGATACATTAAGAAGATTTTTAGAAAAATATTAATTTTAGTTTGAATAAAATTAGATAATATGATTTATACTATTTAAAAATTTAATATTTTTCGAATCAAAAAATTCTAAAAATTCATTAGATAATATTAGTTAGAGAATATTATTATCATACATCTTATAATAAGCTTCTCATAAATTTTATTAATTTTTTATAAGTTCAAAATTTTGTTATTTTAATTTATGTAAATTTAATTTTGAGGAGATATATATATATATATTAAAATGGTTTTATAAATATATTAATTTTAATTTAAAATAATTTTAAATTTTTAATTACATCAATCAATTTGAGATAAAACTGACAGAGCTTAATATTATGAAAAATGAATATTTAATTTAGATAATTTTAAAATTTACTTGTGCGGTTCAGTAAAATATCGCAGTATAAATACACCCCCACTTCCCCTCGGCTTCTTCTGCATCCGATCTGTCGATTCATCGACGTCAGGGCGAAAGCTGGCACCGCATATTTCCAGTTCGCAGGCTGTACGAAGAATTCGACTGCTCTTGCGAATTCGTTCTTGAATTGGTTGTTTGCTTGCTTGATCGTTTGCCTCATTGCTGGTTGCTGTCGTTGGATCGAGAACCGGGGATAGGTCGAAATAGAAAGCACGGCATGGACGGGCGAAAGCAACAGGAGAAGAAGAGGTTGCGAAAGAGTAAGAAGGGGTTGCGATTGGGGTGCGGTTCGGTGGCAGCCTCCGAGCGTTGCATCTCCTGCACCACCTTCAACATCCTTGCGCCGATCTACAAGCGACTCAGCCAGGAGGTGAGTAGCCGATCTCTGTTCGTTGATTTGGGGCTTCTCTTTTACCTTGTCTCTTTGATTTGCTTTTCAAGTTCTTATGATGGGGTGACGCTGGCAGGACCAGAGTTGCAGGGAGAGCCAGCACAAGGCGTATTGGTTGAACCGGAATGAGAAGATCATCGATCAGCTCTTGGTCGATCGTTCCTCTATAATCTGCCTCCAGGTACGATCTTAAAATTTTGTATTGGAAAATTGGATTTTGGATGAGGGATCTTTGGGATCTAAAATTCTTTTTGAGGCGTCGATTGATTTAGGAGGTTTGGTTGGGGAATGAAGAGCTCGTTCAAATGTACGAGAAGAGACTGGGCGATGCTGGTTACATAAGCTTCAAGCTAGCTCGAACGAACAATCGCGGCGACGGTACGTAGGATCTTCATCGTAAAATAGATTGTTCAATTCTGCTTCCTTTCGTTGATGTATTGATTGGTTTAGAGAGAGCTGCTTCATGCTGTATGATTTTTGTCATCTAAAAGGAGCATCACGAGTTCATATTCTGCTTGCAAAAAATTTAGGGTTTCTTGATCGATCATGTCAAAATGCTTCTGTTATAGTCCAATACCCACATTGAACGTTATTACAATAAAAGTTTCAATCTGTGTTCAGGTCTCCTTACTGCTATGCACCAGGACTATTTTAGGGTCATAAACTATAGAGACTTGTTGTTTAATGACTTTGGAGATCGTGTTGCTCAGCTCTTACATGTGGAATCGGCTGTTTCTTTATGGCAAGGTCAAACATGCAGCGTCCAACAACAAATTCTGGTTGTGAATACTCATTTGCTATTTCCTCATGACTTTAGCTTGTGTATAGTTCGTTTGCAACAGGTAGATTTATCTTTCTTTTCACTAGTTTTTCCAACAATATGTCTTCACCTATGGCCTAATAACTTGCTTTCTGGGATTGCCAATGGAAGGTGTACAAGATTCTCCAGTACATAGAAACATATCAAAAAGAGCACAATCTTGATTCCATGCCCATCATACTCTCTGGGTAAGTACTATAACATGCACACATTCACCATTGTTTGTAGAAAAAATTGGTGTCTCAATTTTCACTATGTTCTACAGAGATTGGAATGGAAGCAAACGGGGGCATGTTTATAAGTTTCTTAGGTCTCAAGGATTTTTGTCATCATATGACACAGTTCATCGGTACAGTGATGTTGAAGCTCATAAGGTCCTAATTTTTATTTAGGATTATGTTATTGTGTTAAAGTTTGATGACTAAATTATCAAGGGAAAATTCCCAAAGGGCATCCTTAGGTTTCTTCTATTCCTAGCTGGTGCTCCATACGTTGTAATTATCCAAAAGGCATCTTACAATTAGACAAAACTTCAAATACACTCCCCTAAGGTTTTGCATCCGCTAGTGGCAGTAGCCACAATGACAACCACTCTTGTTTCAAAACCACCACCTTTTCCCTCCTCCCTAGGCAAATTTAAAATCGCCCATTGGTTCACATGTGGCTCAAAGGCGCAATTGGGCTACCAAATTCCATGCACTCGTAGCATTACTGACACAATCAATCTTCTTTCAGACAATAAGCTTCAATTAGTGGAACTAAAGCCATTCAACCTGTTGCTCGTGCTGATAGTAAAGGATTGAGTGGCTATGAACTAGAATGAGTTGCTTGGCTTGTTGGTGTTGTCGATGTTTAGATGAATAAGCAGATGGAGTATCATCACAATATTGTGAAGTCTTGATGGTTTAGTCTTCTAAAGCTGACAGCTTACAACAAAGAGGTCACTAGCAAGAGCAAGAAGAAGCAACACAAACTCTCTAGAAAGATCCATCTTTACCTTGAGATGAGCTACCATTGCTCAACTAGTCAACATTATACGGCGGTGACTTCTAGTCGATTGGCCAAAGTATAGCATACGTCTCTCATCATTGGAGATCGACTAAGTGTACACCCATTTCTATCCCTTGATGTTGCACACTAATTCTGGCCTAAGGAAAACAAGGAAGTTGGATTGTTGAGAGATGTTTCAATGATAACGGTGCTCGTTGAGATTTTCCAGATGGCGGGCCTTAATGATTTATTGCCGACATTCCAAATAGCCTCCTCTCTAAGCTCTGCACATCAGTAAAGAGCAGAGAGGAGACAGATTAGAGAGGGGTATATTTGGGGTATTTCCTTTAGACATGAAGTGCCTTTTTGGATAATTAAAAAGCATGAAGTGCCTGCTAATAATAAAAGAAACCCAACTCAGCCCTTTTGAAATTGTCAATTATGGATGTCATAATATTTTGTTGATGCCCTTTCCTCAAATCTCATGCAGTGGGTCAGCCATCGCAATCACCGTGGGAATGTCTGTGGAGTTGACTTCATATGGCTTCTAAATCCTAATAAATTCAGAAAACCATTGAGAACTAGCTGGAATGAAGCTGTATTCTGCCTTATTAAGGTAAATGATCTTTTTTTAAAAAATTTTGTTGCTGGCACAAACTTTATGTTTTAATTAATAGAGTTCCTATAGTATGTTAGCATTTCGCTTCTTTTCACAGGCAGTTTCATTTGTCCCCTCTATAGTTGCTGCATTTTCTGAAACACTACTAGAGTTTTTAAATGGTTGTCCTACCCTTATAGTTTTGATTAAGTTACAACTATTATGTAGCATAGTGTCTAAGTTGATATAGGCTATTTTATATATCAGCTTATGTCTTAACCCCAAAGAAATTTTAAAAACTAAGTCTCTCAAAATTTAGTAATTCAAAAACTTTAGGGGCATTTAAAAAAACAACAAATTATGAGCCAAAATGGAATTTGGTTTCTTTTTCTTATGAAAAGATATGACTAAAATTCTCTTTTTCAGTCTCGTTTACGAGCAGCTTCTCTTACAGAAGATAATGCTTTTGCATTCCTCAAAATGGACGATCCTTTTGATTACATAACCTACTCAAGTTTCTGTCAGGCACTCCATCAGGTACATAACAACAACTTGTTGAGAGCTTAGATTTCTTTCGAATAATTTCTCACTTCAAATCAATGCAGCTTGGTTTGTCTAGTCATCCTCATGGTCTAAGTCCTGAAGACACAAAAGGTTTATGGGCTCAAGTTGACACTGATGGAAATGGGATCGTAGATTTTGAAGAGTTTCAGGTATCAAACATTTGACAACATTTAATCAAACACTTTGACCATGGATCTTCATCGTATCTTACATAATTTATGACTCATTTACAGCAACAAATCTGGAATCCTAAATGTTTTGAGAAAGCTGAGGAAGAAACAATATTAGAAACTAAAGAGACTCAGATGATACAACAGACCTTTGGATTTAATGTTAAGGATGCAATTCTCTTCCCCCCAGAAGTTGAGCGAGGGATGTGGCCAGAAAATTATTCTCTTTCTGACCATGCGCCACTTACAGTTGTGTTCTCGCCTGTAAAGATTCCTCGTGGTCAACCAGTTTGCTAACTCTTAATGGAGGAAGTAGGAATTTTTGCCTCCTTATTGTATGCATTTCATAGTTCAAAGTAAGCGACATTTGATTTATATATGTAATTGTGATGGCAGAAAAAAATATATATATAAATGAAAAAGTAGAAGATAGCATTAGATGAGATCAAAAGTGTATAGAGATTTTGTTTATATCTTGACAAATCTTTGTACTCTAATGTAAATGAGCAAATCGTTTTGCATCAATGTGATAACATAGCAGCTACAAAGGTTGTATGTGTGAACCCTTTGCCCTTATTTTTTGAAGTTATTCATACACATACAAAAGGACTATAGATATTTTATTATTTTGTATTTGGCATTATCAGATTCTCATATCTAAACTTGAGCAGCAACATCATATGATCTAATAATGTTCTTATGGTGCCCTCGTGTGTTGTTTTAATAAATATTAATATTAATTTTTAACGAATGTAAAATATTTTGTTAGATATTTAATTTTTTTATATAAAAAATTATTATATTAGGATAAATATTTTATATGATTTTTTTTTTTTAGAGTACGAGATCGTCTTAATTAAGATGGCCTTTTTCGAGGGAGTGGCTAGCATAAGTAGGTGCACGTGTAGCTGATAGATAATTTTTCAAACCTCATTCTATACCTAGAAGGGTTCATGCACATGGTTGCCGCTCCTATAGCACCGAGTTTAGCTTTGAAGAAGTAGATTACCTCATATATATATATATATATATAGAGAGAGTTTTGTTAGCCTGTACATTTTATCTTGTACAACTATTGGCACTTGTTAAGGTGGTCACCTGCACATCATTGATCAAAATATGTGTGATATGATCAGTGATGAGGATTATGTCACCTCAGCAGGTGCACATGATT
>JBBUKS010011168.1:0-12273 GCA_038050645.1 Hedychium gardnerianum | reverse complement strand
ATTATCGACCAAATCTAATTTGACTAATAAAAAATAAAAATTATCAATGAAAATAAATCACTAAAACTTATTTTATCTATAATTTTAAATATTTATCATTCAAATTCATATATTTTTAAAATAATAATTATATTTGATTTAATATATATATATATATATATATATAATTTAGTGGACCCCAACATAATAGGGGCCCTAGGCATAGGCCTTAATGACCTATGCCTTGAGCCGGCACTGGCTAGGACAATGATATTTATTGGCCAACACCAACAATGGGTTACTTAAACTCCCTTGTTTGAAAAATATTAAATTTTTTTTTGAATGATAGAGATCTATAGTCAATTTCGTACGAATCTAACTAATAGATTTAGAGGATTTAGAGAACTTCGAATCATTTTAAATTAAAATTAATATACTTTTATAAACCTTCTTAATATATTTATGCTCAACCTTCTTAATATATCTATACTCTCACGCACAAATTTAATAATATAAATTGAGAATGGTAAATTTTTAAATTTACAAAAATTTGGAAAAAATTATCACAAGACTTGTAAAAAAAATTGAAGACGTAAGTACGTAAATCCACGTAATTATTTCGTGAAAAAGAAAGAAAACGAATATAACAGAAATATACTATTTTTTTTAATTATAAAAATTAAGACCCGAAATGAGTAATACAAATCTAAGTTGTGAATGTGAATGTGGTTTATTCATTTGGAGAGACAAAGGAGGAGGCAAAGGGAATGCGGTGAGAATGCTCCGCAGTTTACCAATAATGTGGCGACGCCGCGGTAGGTGCGACAAAGGAGTGGGGAGAGAAGAGTGAGTTAACTCTCGTGACTTGAGGATTTATGTTGGATATTATCTAAGTTGTGAATGTCTTATAACATGCCAAGGCCTTACAGTAAGTGTTGTGGATCTACTGACTGTATTCGTGCGTTTCAGTATCTTTTTCTCAGAGGATTATCTCAAAATGACGTGATCTATTCAAGAATATCTTTAATTTGTCAACGATGACAACTCGTTGGCACCATGTTCTAGCTTCTCTACCAGATCCCACTCGCTACACAAGTCATGTGACGACGGTGTTAGCATCCAATTAATATATTCGACTTGTATGTTTCTTCATGTTCTCCCTCACGTCCTTCCTTCGATTGTCATTTTAAGTTACTGTAAAGATCTATTTATCTGTCATTGAAGCATCTACCTATTCTTTATTCTGTTTCACACATCTTGTTGCTGCTTTCCAGCTACCAAGCAAAAGAACATCTGACAACTTCTACAAGAAAATGATAAACAATTAAGAATACAAACAAGGCATGCATTATAGAGTACTGGTCGCCCTTCTGTTTCTTTGATCAATGGCCATGCGCCATACATCGCCTAATAATCTGAACTCTATGCGTGAATTCTGGATTTTGTTTTCCTCTTCTTGGTTCTTTTTTTCTGTTAGAATGCAGTGCAAGCATAGTAGCATACATCTGCATAAATTGATTAGTTTAGTCTGTGTACAGGGGAATTAAGGAGAGGAGAGGAGAGTATTAAAGCCTGAGGGAAGTAGCTTCTCTACCTCTTCATACGATGAGTTTGGAGTAAAATTATGTGTTTTCAAAACCAGACAAAAGGTGTGGAAGCTGGAAGTGTTGATTGCTACTCACAGCCTCACAGGCCTTCTGTTTTATCCTCTTTTCCTGTCTAACGGTCGGAAACAAAGCCCTCTGTTTTGTCCTTTAGAAGGTAAAAGAAATATATGAAATTATTCTTTATTTCAAGTTAGAAGTGATAATATTAAGTTTTATTTTTCTATTTTTTTCTGAACAATGTCGTTAAAAAGATATAGATGCTGCCCAGAAAAAAAGGAATCAATTTTGCGGCCCGCCGACCGGGTTCCGGAACCCACATGACCGATCTAATAAATCCCGTAATGTTCCCTTGCAATTTGCTACCTTCTGGATTTGAACCCACACGCCACGCTCCCACTGAGATCGCTCTCTTTCATGGCGACGATCTCTCTTCCACCTTCGCTCCTCTTCCTCTTCCTCCTAGTGGCTAATGTCGCTTCGAAGCCCTTGCGGCGCCAAACTCTGGTCCTCATCTCTCTCACAAATCCAGCTGCCCTCCTCCCAGAAGACGACTCCGCCGAAACCCTTGCCATGGCCGAGGACTTGGAGGCGACTCGCTCTCCCTCCTCCCTCCACGCCGGTCTCTCCCACCGAGATTCTCTTCTGGCCGCCACTGACGCCTCCCCGGAGAAGATCTTCCGCCTCCGCCTCGACCGCGACGCCGCTCGGATTGAAACCCTCCGGCAGACTCTCGCGGCCGCTGATCCGCCGCCTCCCCAAGCCGTTGCCAACAAAACTGGCCGGAGAGGTTTTGGAAGCACGGTGGTTTCCGGCCTCGCCCTGGGCAGCGGCGAGTATTTCGCCAGGATCGGGATCGGCACGCCGCCGAGGTACGCCTACATGGTGCTCGACACCGGTAGCGACGTCGTCTGGCTCCAGTGCGCCCCGTGCCGGAGCTGCTACTCCCAGTCCGATCCCATCTTTGATCCTCGAACCTCCCACACTTACGCCGCCGTTCCCTGCGGCGCCTCGTTGTGCCGCCGCTTGGATGAAGCCGGATGTGACACAAGCCGAAATACCTGCCAATACCAGGTCTCCTACGGCGACGGATCCCTTACTACAGGTGAGTTCTCGACCGAGACGCTTACCTTCCGGCGAAGCATTAGGGTCCCGCGCGTCGCCCTAGGCTGTGGCCACGACAATGAGGGCCTCTTCGTCGCCGCTGCGGGTCTCCTCGGCCTCGGCAGGGGAAGTCTTTCCTTTCCGTCTCAAGCAGGGCGAAGGTTCGGCCGCGTGTTTTCCTACTGCCTGGTGGATCGCACTTCCGCCGGTTCTCCGAATCGTTCATCCTCAGTAGTGTTCGGTGACTCGGCCGTGCCGAGGGCCTCCTCGCGGGTTGCCTACACTCCCATGCTGCGGAACCCCAAATTGGACACTTTCTACTATATCGAACTCACTGGAGTAAGCGTGGGCGGCGCTTCCGTGCCCGGAGTCGTGGCGTCCGACCTCCGACTAGACCCATCAACCGGAAGGGGAGGCGTCATCGTGGACTCGGGAACGTCAGTGACGCGGCTGGCCCGGCCGGCGTATGAGGCGCTGCGCGACGCTTTCAGGGCTGGGACGACGAACCTTAAGCTGGCACCAGGTGGCTTCTCACTCTTCGACACATGCTACGACCTCACCGACCAAACGGAAGTGAAGGTGCCGACGGTGGTGCTCCACCTCGCCGGCGGCGCGGCTGTGTCGCTTCCGGCGTCGAACTACCTCATCCCGGTGGACACCAAGGGCACGTTCTGCTTCGCCTTCGCAGGGGCGGACAGCGGCGTGTCCATCATCGGCAACATACAGCAGCAAGGGTTCCGGGTGGTGTTCGACGGCGAAACATCGAGAGTGGGACTCATGCCTGGTGGATGCTGACTAAGTCGTTGCCAACGATGATTAAGATACTAATCTAATACATTAAAAATTAGATAACTATTTCATATTATGTGATTTTTTTAGTCGAACTTTCACGTTTATGTACTGTCTACCTGATTAGCCGTTGGGCACGATCTGCAAGTGGCGTCCACCCGTGAACTGTGATTTGTTCACCACTTGAGTCCTGTGTCATGGTCCACTTGAGTTTACTTGTGCCTGTGGTGAATACTTATTTATTTATTATTAATTATTATTTTTCTCCGTCAGTGTCCGATTCGCGCATTGCGTTGAATTAAAATGTGCGCGTTCGCGGTTGGGGGCTCCGTGGCGGAAGTGGACTACTTTAACACCCTTCGTTTGGGGATCCGACGGTCAGCGTTCGATTCAAGCGGCTCCTCAATCGACCCCATCGGTTGCTTTCGGGGCAAATGGGACGAAGCTTCAGCGTCGGGGCGAGGAGATAAAAAATGGAAGACTAAGACGACGACGACCTCTTTTCTGGTCACTTGTTTTTCTCTTTATTCTCACTGTACTACTACTTTGCTGTCCTCGGTTGACCGCATCTGAGACACTGCGGGGGCGGCGGGAGAGAGGTACGATGACGGCGGTTCAAAGTCGGAGCAATTTGACGCCGGCAGTGGCGGCGGCGGAGGCCGTCGCGGCGATCGGATGTGGGTACGATCTATGCTACAACTTCTCCTTTTCCCACGTGAAGCCAGGACCGGATGGCTTCCGCCTGATCGAGCTGGACCAAACCCTCGTCCAAGATCTCGTTATGCCGGGAGGTGTCGTCGTACCCAATGTCCCCAAGGTCATCAAGTGCGATAGAGGGGAGAGGACGAGGTACCGGAGCGATGTCCTCTCGTTTAACCAGGTTCTCAGTACAAAACGTTTTATTACTTCTCTTTTGGTATTTCTAGTTGTGTGACTATCGCCAAAATTTGTGTTTTTCCTTCCTTGGCATGCCTAGTTAGATTGACTTTGGTTTTTTTTTCTTGCACCGAAATTTCGCCTTTCGGCGGGTAGAGATGCTTCTTATCATCCGATTGATTGTTGTGGTCTTACCACTAATTTTTGAATTGTGATCAGATGGCAGAGCAATTCAATCAGAATATCTCTACACCGGGAAAAATTCCCTCTGGTTTGTTCAACGCCATGTTTGATTTCGGAGGATGCTGGCAGAAGGACGCGTCAGCTACCAAAACTCTTGCCTTCGACGGCTGGTACATATTACTATACCGCGTCGAGCTTGTCAGCTCTCATATCGTCTTGCTCAACAGTATTAAGCAGGAAGTTCCTTCCTCATGGGATCCTGCTGCACTTGCAGAGTAAGTTCGCTTCTGATGGTAAAACTAAATTCCTAATATATCTTCTCACATTTTTCTAATAAGGCTTGGTGGTTGTTGTTGCTATTGTTGTATTTTTTCATCAATTCTCTGTTTCTATCTCCACCAATATTCAACAGTCTATTGGAGGCTATTGGAACTTTCCAAGAGAACTGCCTGAGTTTTCATTTGTGAAAAACAAGTAAACCACTTTATAGGGTTGTATGAGGCTCTGAGCTTCAATTGTAGTGAAATACATGGATTGAGAATACTCCACCTCATGCTCGATGTGAAGAAAATGCTATGTTTTATTAACAATCTCAGTTATGCATGAAGCCAAAGAAAGTAGAATCACTAGCACAACATTTTGTCAAACAATTTCTGCAAATTGATCTGAGCAAATTGCATCATCCTTTAGTGATCTATAACCTGAATATTTTTCATAAGAAAAATAAGAAAAAACAAAATGAATTTTCACTCTGATTACTTGGGTTCACGGATGCCTCTTTTTTTTGTTTGTTTGGTTCTCTTCAATTCCTGTATTTCATGATGATCTTTTACAAAATTTCCCTCCTTGCTGTGAATTTCTTTTTTATTGTCTCATAATTCCTATACATAAAACCTTTTGTTCTTATATAATTTTACCTGAGGGTGATCAACTTCTGGCAACTCTAAGATCCAGCCATATTAATTTTGTTTTTCATTTCCTAATGTTTCACTAGCAATTGCAGCAAGGTCAAAGAATGATGTTTTGGCTTCAGCCTCTGTATCATTTCTTGAAACTTAAAAGTAATTTTGTCCTCTAGGTTTATCCAAAAATATGGTACGCACATAATTGTTGGTTTAGCAATGGGCGGTAAAGATGTGGTCTTCCTTAAGCAACAGAAGCATTCTCTTCTTCAGGAAAGTGAGGTGCAAAGTTTGCTAAAGAAATTAGTCAACGAGAGATTTTCAGAAACTACAAAAGGAGATAATATCTTGGCTAATGATGAATCTTCTAGAAAGATGAAGGTAGTATGAGAAAGATAACTGATTCCATATTGCATTCAAAGTAGAAAAATTTACATAATGGTAGCAATTGAGCATACTGTACATTTCTATATGACAAAATGTACTTATTCAAATGTCCCTTGTCAGGCAACATACAGAAGAATCTTGTAGCCAAGGGTAGCCTGAGTTTTTCTGCCTTATTTTGGCTGGATATTAGCAGGATTTTTTTTGCAATTCTAGAATTGTTCAATTTCCTGCATTAATGACTGCCTGAGGTTTTGGTTTGTTAGTAATCATAATTGATTAGCTTCATAACTCCGGGATGCCATTTTTCTTCTGATAATTTAGATAGAAACAAGAATAAGAGATAAACTAAATTATTTTACCATGGTTATGCCTCAAATCTCACCCTCCTAGCTACTGGACAATATAGAGGTTGTTTTGCAAGATCACCATCTACAATCTGCATTTGGTTCTAATATTCTATCCTTGTAAGGGACATTTGAGCCGCCACCACGTGTTAAAGAAATTAAATGGATTTTGTTCCCTAAAGGCACAATAGGAGGATAGCATATTTATTGATATATTTCTATAAATCATTTGCTGTCCCCTGTTTTGATTGCAATCCACCTCCTTGTCTAGATTCTTGTTATTGTCTTAGATTCACTCTTGCTAAAACAAACATGTAGATTTCAAGAAAATTCTAGATAACATTGACATATCATGATGGTAACTGATGATAAGCTCTTGGAAGAGATGCTAGCATGGATTGGCATGCTTATTCATGGTTGCTTGATTTGTTCTTACAATTTTTTCTGTTGCAATGTTAACACATGACCACCTGCGGAAATTTTATCATCTTTATTCTGTATCAAGATACTGTTTATTTTGTTTAATTCGTATTGATAATATCTCAAGCTTTTCACTGAACCATGGGCCTTTTAGGTCAATTTTGAGAACCAAGATATACACACACCATTTTTGATGTCATTGTCTTCTCGATCAACTATGGTATTACAGACAAAGAATGGTGTAAGTTTCATTAATTCTTGTAAGGTGTTACTATATATGAACTTTTTACGTATGACAGTTCTCCATGTTTATTTTTGTAGGATATTGCAAGTCATTTTGTGCGAATAGGAGGATTTGACAAAGGGCAAAGCCATGACCAATGGCTTGTAACTATACCACAAGCCCCGAGTTTGGTGTCAATGCATTTGGTGCCTATAATTTCTCTGTTAAATGGTGTCAAAGGAAGTGGGTTCTTAAGTCATGCAGTGAATCTTTATTGTAGATGTAAGTAATCTCTGCCCTGCTACAATTTCCTCCTATGCTTCCTACTGCTCTTCTCCTTAAGAGAAACAAAGGAGTTAAGAGAATTCATTAATTTAAACATTTCAATTAATATGGAATCCTTCACTGAAGGTCAGATTTTCCCTATGCACTTCGTTAGATAATATTAAATGATTAACTAAGAGAGTTCAAAGATTCCACTTTGATACTCTTTGCAGGTTACCAATCATTCAATTGTCTCAACCAATTATCAAATATCTTCCTATATTTTAGAAGACAAGTAGATAAGATCGACAATAGTCAGCAATTCTTCTCAAAGTTTGCTTTTGATAAATGTTCCCCTGGCTGCCTCCATGTATCTTGTGGTTCCATCTCATGAAGATCCTAATCATACATTGTCTAATATCGTTTAATTTGTTGGCCATACTGGTTCTGAAACTAGAAAATTTTACCTATTCACTTGGACTATATGTCATCTACTTAGTCTATGTATACGATATGCCTAATGTTGCTTGTGAATTAGTGAAGTTGCTGACTGTTCTTACTGATGACTTAGATAAGCCACCGATTGAAGAATTGCGCCATTTTCTTGAGTTCCAAATACCTCGTCAGTGGGCTCCAGCATTTGGTGAACTACCCCTTGGTCCTCAACAAAAAAAACATTTACAATCACTCCAGTTTACACTGATGGGTCCACGACTTTATGCTAACAATATTCAGGTAACCAACAGGTCTTTTATAACCTATCTTTTTATTCACAATAAGTAACCTATGCAAGCAAAATATAGGATGCGGGAAATTGAATATTGTGAATGCCATGAAATGATCCATAGAAGAAGTGTTTGGAATATGTATTCTTCTTTCATTGATTGATATTGCGAATATTAAAGATCATTCACCCAGAATCATCATATCACCATGACAACTTTGATGTAGTTCGTCTGCTTTCTTTCTGTTTCATTACATACCAATCTTCGTCACTTGCAACTACCTCTGTGCTATTGTTACAGGTTGATTCCCGGAAACTTCCAGTGACGGGTCTTCGACTTTACCTGGAAGGCAAGAAGAACGATCGCTTAGCAATTCATCTTCAACACCTCTCTTCACAGCCTAACTCATTTCATCTCTCTGATACCACTGCTTGTGCTGGAAATGATTTGTCGTTGGATGAACGTGCCTACTACGTACCTGTCAAGTGGGCACTGCTCTCGCAAGTCTGCACAGCTCCAGTGCAATACGAGGGCTCCTTCGACGATTCGGCCTACATAGTGACCAAGGCATGGTTGGAAGTAAAAGAGTTTGGCATGAAGAAGGTGCTGTTTCTCCGGCTCGCATACTCCAACGCCCCCTCAATGAAAATCCGGCGGTCAGCGTGGGATGGAGGACCGACTGCCATCTCTCAAAAGTCAGGCTCCATCTCAGCCTTGATCAGCTCGCGCTTCAGCACAGGCCTGATACCAGAGCCGAAGAGCAAGGTGGAAGTGAACTCTGCAATCTATCCGAAAGGTCCACCGGTGCCGATCAGAATACCAAGAATGGCACGGTTTGTGGACACCACCGAGATGTCGAGAGGCCCAGATGATCTACCAGGCTACTGGGTGGTCACTGGTGCTAGGTTATGCGTGGAGGGTGGGAAGATCTTTCTTAAAGTCAAGTATTCCTTGCTCATAGAAATGCCAGAGGATGATTTCTAACCTTATGAAACATCTGGCCAAAGGAACGACGTGCAAATGGGGGGAGTGAATCGAATAGTACAATTAAAATTACGACAGAATCAAGAGAGGGGGATTCATTGTAGATTATCGCAATTTCCAGCTTTTATGCGGTATAAGGTTGTAATATAAGTTTCAAATTTCGTAATATAAGGTTGTAATATAAGTTTTAAATTTCGTACTCTTTTAAAATAAGCAAACCCGGGGCTAATAAAGTAGTTAGATTTTTTAAATAATTAATCAGATATTTAATATTCGAATTAACGTTATAATGTATTATAGAGAATTTTACTTTAATGAAATGATAAACGAACATTGATCATTTAAATAAATTTGATTGAATTGGTTATATATATAATATTAATTAAATTAAATAGTTGGATCGATTAAAAAAATAGTTAATGTATAAATTCAAACGATCGGTCTAATATTTTATACAAAGCTTCAAAAACTATTCAACTACAGTCATCAAAAGTTTATGCATGAAATAAAAGATCCGTAACGTTTTCTTATTTGTTATATATATATATATATATATATATATATATATAATTTTGATATCCTGCACACCCTTATATGTGCGATCATGGGCCACAGCCAACGTGGGCACCTGACGTGGATAAAACATGCGCGTATCTTCTTTCTCTCTTCTTAGCGCGAGAAAATTTTCACCCCGATTCTTCAGATTTGATTCCTAAAAACTTCAAATCTCACTGTCGCTCTTCCTCTCCTCTATTTCCCCAGGGTCCGTAAACCCTAATTCCATCGACGTCCGTCGTCGCCTCTCCTGAGTCCCTGGATGCCGACGATCATTCCCACAGCATCATGCTGACATTCCTTTGCTTTCGACTCTTCTTCTCTTACTCCCTGTTGTCGTGCCCCCTTCGTCGTCGTCTCTCCCTGATTCACTAGTTGTCGGCAATCATTCCCACCGCATCGTGCTAGTATTCCCTTATTGTTCGATGCTGCGGCTTCCTTAAGCCTATGCAACTTCAAAATTTCGTAATATTTCTGTTTCTGATATACATTTTATTCTTATGTAAAATAGTTTTGAGTTGAACTTCATTTCTTCCATGTTTGCTATATCTTTTATTCCTATGTACACTACTTTAAAGTTGTACTTCTATTTTTTTGTTAAAATTTGATCATCTAGATTAATGGAACATTGGAGCTCGTTTGTTCACAACAGTACCACGTTGGTGATGTTTTGGACAAAAATAGCACCACATTGCTACTATTTTGAACAAACCAGCACCAACATGCTGCTCATTTTAATTGGTGATGTTTTGAATGTGGTGATGTTTTAAACAAAACAACACCACGATGGTGCTGTTATTGAACAATCCATCACCTACACTAGTGTAGGTTTTTTAAATGGAGCTGGTTTGAACGTGGTGTTGTTTTGAACAAACCAGCACCAACTGGTGTTGTTCTCAACCAAACTAGCACCTACATTGGTGTAGGTTTTTTAAATGAAGTTGTTTTGAACGTGATGCTATTTTGAACAAACTAGCACCACATTGGTGTTGTTCTCAACAAACCAGCACCAACTAAATTATAGGTTTTTGAATGAGGTGGTGTTTTCAACAAACCAACACCATCATTCGTGTTGTTATGAACAAACCAGCACCATTATTGTTGCTATTTTGAACAAACCAGCACCACGCCGGTGCATGTTTGTTCAAAACAGCACCACCTTCAAAACAACATCAATTAAAAAAGAGCACCATGTTGGTGGTGTTTTGAAAAAAAGAGCATCAACATTGTAGATTTTGTTTTAAATAACCACCATGTTTTAATAGTTAAGAAACTGATTAGTGTTAAGACATTTATTATTATATTTTAGTGTATCCGAATATAAATATTTCCAAGGTCAAAATCGATAGAGACTTTGGAAATTCATTTTGATTTAAATTATGAAAATGAGAATTCTTACATTGATTTACATCACACAGGTTTATATTAGTGGACTGAATATGCACCCCAGCAAAGTTGAAGGGAAGTAGTTGACTTATTACCAGGATTTGGAGTGCTTCCTTAATCTGCAAATATGTGAGACATCGCATTTGGCGTGTTTGGCATTGGTGAAGACAATTTCCTTCATTTGAATTGGAATTTATAAAACTCAAATTTTATACTGTTAGAATTGTCCGCATGAGAATTGGAAAAAAATTGAGTGAAACTCTGTTGTACATGTGAATTATACGAATATTTAAAGTCAAATGAAACCATTGAATAGAAGGCATTGATGTTGTCATACATAAAATGGATCACTAGAAATTGAAACAGGATATTGAGTATGATCTTCATATACTCTAGCTCCACATTGGTGCTGATCTTTACAGACCAGCTCCACATTGGTGTTGTTCTAAGAAAGACTAGCACCAGGATCTGTGCCACTTAGCACGCAACAATATCTTCATGTGGGAGTCTCAGAACTATGATTGGAGGTCATATATATATTGTAGAGACACTCATCTTCCATAACATGGAAATATTTGAGAAATCCAAGGGTCATAGGTCCATCAATGGGTTTTGACCAAAATCCATTGATGGACCTGAAGAGCTCAGATCAGACCCATTCCAGGTCCAGTGGGTGAAAATGGGTCAGGATACTCCAAATATGTCCTCATTTATAAATTCTAAGCCTTCCCAACATTCCTCCAGACCATTTAGAGAGTTTTTTACATAGTGGTGCTGGTATTTGAAGACCAGCACCAACGCTGGTGCTAATCCTTCCAGCCCAGCACCACATTGGTGTTGTTCTGAAATAGAGCAACACAAGGTTCCATGCCACTTGGCACGTGGCTTTTTTCTTCATGTGGGAGTCTCAGAAGCATGATTGGAGTCCATATATACATTGTAGAGACTCTAATCTTCCATAACATGGATACATTTCAAAAATCTAAGCCCCCTAAGTCTATCAATGGGTTTTGATCAAAACCCATTGATGGATCTAGAGAGCTCAGATTGGACCCATTCCAGGTCCAATGGGTTAAAAATGGGTCAGGATACTCCAAATATGTCCTCATTTATAAATTCAAAGACTTCCCAGCATTGCTCCAGACCATGTGGAGAGTTTTTCACATAGTGGTGCTGATCATTCCATACCAGCACCACGTGGGTGCTGTTATGAGACAGACCAGCACCAAGTTTCGTCCCACTTGGTACATTGCTTTTTTCTTCATGTGGGTGTCTCAGAAGCATGATTGGAGGTCATATATACATTGTAGAGACTCTCATTTTCCATAACATGAAAATATTTCAGAAATCCAAACCCCCTAAGTCCATCAATGGGTTTTGACAAAAATCCATTCAAGGACCTGGAGAGCTCAGATCGGACTCATTCAAGGTCCAGTGGGTTAAAATAGGTCAAGATACTCCAAATATATCCTCATTTACAAATTCTAAGACTTTCCAGCATTGCTACAGACCATGAGGAGAGTTTTTAACATAATAGTGCTGGTCTTT
>JBBUKS010011157.1:0-12273 GCA_038050645.1 Hedychium gardnerianum | reverse complement strand
CATCACCCAAGCGAGCGGAACGAAGAATAGTCAATGTTGAAATTGACCATTCCCTGATGACTCAAGGCGCCTCGGATGACTCGAGGCGCCTCGGATGAACCGAGGCGTCTCGGACGTCAGTCAATGGAGGCACCTCGAATGAACCAAGGCGCCTCGGACGCCAGCCATTGGAGGCGCCTCGGACGCCAACCATTGGAGGCACCTCAGATCAGACGTCAGTCATTGGAGGCTCCTCCAATGAACTGAGGTGCCTTGGATGCCCAAAAAGTCATTGTGGAGTGGATAAGCAGCGGAGGTCAAGTTAGCTGACTCAAGGCGTCTCAGATGATCTGAGGTACCCCCAATCCGCCAAATTAGCAAACGAGTCATTGCGATGAGAATAAAGTTTGCCCTGTTGGAAGCACCCACAATCAACTGAGACTCCTCGGATGGCGTCACATCAACATAACTGCTATTTTGACCAGAACTTTGTAAATAGAGTTCTTACTCACTGTTTAGAAGGTACACACTCTGTATTTCATTTCCAATTTCGTATTTACTGTTCATACGCTCAACTTCTGTAAGAGGCTATTCTGCCTCCGACGTTTGTTCAAAGAATGAGTGTTTTTAGTGAAGCTTCTATTTGCCTTGGATTAACAACTACCCAGGTTGTAACCAAGTAAAATGTTTGCCTCTTACTTTCTTTTGTATGCATTTCTTTTATAACTAATTAATGTGTCCTTGCTAAGTCAAATTAGCAAGAGAATTAGATTTTTTTTATTGCAGGTTATTCACCTCCTTTTAGCCGGTCTACCCGATCCTACATATACAGCTGTAGAAGTTACGAAACCACAGCTACTACGACTGTACAACTGTGTAGCTACTATAATTGTATAGCAAACTTCCGAAGGTCATAACTTTTGATTCGGATATCAGAATGAGACGATTTTTTATTTTGAATTATAAATTTCTAAATAAGCTTCGATTCAAAAAAAGATAGTATCATTCTAATATCTGAGTCAAAAATTATGATTTTCGAAAGTTTACTACACAATTGTAGCTGCTACAACTGTATAGCTACAACAATTGCTACAACTGTGTAGCTGCTACAATTGTATAGTAAACTTTTAAAAATCATAACTTTTGACTTGGATAGTAGAAGGAGACGATCTTTTTTTTGAATTATAGATCTCTGAACAAGCTTCAATTAGAAAAAAAAGATCGTCTCATTCTGATATCTAAGTCAAAAGTTATTGCCTTCGAAAGTTTGCTATACAATTATAACAGAGTTACACATGTTGTAGCAGCTACACAGTTATAGAAGCTACACATATGGTTTCGTAGCTGCTACAACTGTGTAACAGTTATAAAATCGTAGCTGCTAAAACATGAAAAATAATTATAGTTATAGCAACTACGAAATCATAACTGCTACAACTGTATAGGAGGTAATGTGTGTGTCAAATGCATGCATATGTCAGATAGAGAAACGATGCATGCATACTATATTGGAGGGACAGATGTGTGATTTTTTTTAATTCTGACGGGGCACTGCTACGGTAAAAAATTATAAAAAAAAGTTGACGGGCACTACTACAGTGAAAGTCACACACAAGCGCGCACGAGCAGTAAGGCAAGATGTCATTTCTCTCTCTTTATATATATATATATATATATATATATATGGATAACACCCTGCACACTCACCATGGGTGACTAAGGGAACAGCGGCCACGTGAGGCATTGGGGGTTCCACAGCACGTGGGTGCACCCACTCAGTTGTATACAGTGGGTGTGTAGGATATCAACTTCGTATATATATATAATCGGGTATTCGAGTTGGGTGTAATTAGGATTCTACCATATCCGTTTTCATATCCGAATTTGAAAATCTTTATACCTGATTATTTAATTATTTAATAAAGTCTAAAAAAATATATTTATACCCTCTTCTATTTAGATCGAATATTAAATTCTTCATTAAATTCAAAGAAAATTATCTCATCCCTATCAAGTATAATTTTTTATGATCCGTTAATTTATTTGGTAACACACTGTCTATTGATTTTGTGTCAATTTTTTAAAGTAAAAAATAAATAAATTGATTTGTAAATCATTTCTCGTTTTAAAAAATTTAATATGTTGACTGTGATATGCTTCTAAAGGAATTAAGAAGTCTTTAGGGATGAATTGATGATTAATACTTAAAATATTATTATTATAAAATTTATAGGTCAAATTTTGATTAGTAATCAAATTTATATCTTCTCTTGTGAACTAGTCACTGTTCAGACTAGTAATTATCATGATTTATTTTATTTATATTAGTCTTGAGACGAACTGACGGAAATACTAAGGGTGAACGTTTCGCTTTTTGTCATCGTAAAGAAACCTTAGAAGAATATTAATATATTCTTGATTTTAAAAGAATATTTTTGATAAAATAAATTGGCCATAAAGTTTTTCTAAATCAATTTGTGCTCACTTATTATGTGTGATTTTTAAAATGGGAGGTAATTTACAAATCAGATTGCATATTTTAAATTAAAATTTCCGAGTACCAACCAGGTTACATCGCGAAACTAATATTTAACTATTTAGCGATTATTGATGATTGTGGTTGGTTCGTTGCAATGATCATAGGCCATGTAAGCCTATGGTTAATACTCGCATGGGCGATGATAACTTTGTTTAAAGAAGACCTAGAGATGAACCATGAATATGATCTATCGAACTCAAAACAAAGAACTCGAGAAATCAAGATTGGTGGAGAGCTCGAGAAACAACTCGGAGGGCTCGTAGAACCAAGTTGAGTGGATGGTTCGATAAACATCTTAGTAGAGAACTCAAGGAATAGTTGAGTAGAAAACTCGAGGAACTGAGCTTGGTGTAGAGCTCGTGAAATAGCTAAGTGGAGTGCTTAGCGAATCCAATTTGGTGGAGAGCTCAGGAAACACAAGCTACGTTTTTAAGCTCGTATCATATTTTGTCTTACATGTTGATATTATTATTCAATCTAACAAAATATATATAGAATATTTTCAACTATAAATAAAATCTTTTGAGGAATGAAGAGTGAACAAGTGAGAAAAAAAAGTGAAGATTTTTGATAATTTTAAAGCTTAAAGGGTTCTAAAAACAACAAAGAGAGACTAAGGATATTAACACCCCTAAAGTTGACTCATTTCTAAAAATATCTCTTATAGTTTTAAAATTATCAAAACACTATTAAAGTTTAAAAATTTCTAAGCACTTTAGCACCATCCATTAGCATCATTAAACTAAATGAGAATGGAAAAATATCTCTCCAATAAATCTTAACAACTAGAAGGTAAAATTCAAATGGATCTAATGCATTGATAAAATATTTAAAAGAACAAATAAGATGATCAAAATATGAATCTCAATAGAGATAAATATTCTAATGATCAATCTATAAATGTACATAATCAGATTCACTCAGTAGGCTCTAACCTACCTCCAAAAATATTCGAACAAAATCCGAACATTTGAATTATAAAAATAAAATAAAATTTAAAGGTAATTTCAAAAATAATTTATGTTTAAAAATAATATTTTTTTTAAGGTATCAACATTTGAAAGGGGAGGTAGGAGAGAAGAGGTGAGAATCATGCTTCCTCTGAGTCTTACCTTTGCATGCCCAACTCACATCAATGAGTTAAACAGATGAGTGAAAGAAAAAGTTGGAGGTAAGAAAAGAAACGAGATGCTGTCAGTTCCCCAACTGTGCATTTGCCAGTAAGCAAGCAGAAGAGGGACTACTACTGCAGTGGCCTGCCCTGGCCAGATGGGTGATGGGGTGGATTTGCCATCTCTCTTTAATAAATCCCAATCACCCTGTGCTATAAATTGGTCTTTTCTTCCTCATCTACTTTGCCCCTCTGTTTTTATCTCCTCCGTGTCTGCACAATGACTCTTTAATGTTGCCTCGCCTGCAAAGAGTGTCATGCTAAAAATGCACAACTAATGGGACCTTTCAGCACAATCTCTCTCTATGCATATATATAGTTTAACTCTTTGTTACTATGGCAATGATCTGTGGTCCTCTCCCTCTGACCAGAACAGCCCAAGAGTGAAGATTTAGTACCTAGTATTGAAGTTGTACACTTGTATATGCAAGATAATACTTTGTATCTAATGAATACTGGTATGATCTCAGCTAGTAATCAGTTCAAGTAGAACAATATGTTCGACAGAACAATGGATGAATGCCAGTAGTGCTCACTCTGTACAGGATCTCTTTAGTCGTTGTTCGTCTCCATGGTAGAGGCATTGATCTCCCCAGGACTACTTCTGACTCCTTTGATAGTGTAATAAAAAAATCACTACCAGAACATGGTCCAAAATGATATTCCTGTAAACATTGTCAAAAGTTCACACAAATTCTTGTCGAATCCTGAATCCTGGGGTGTAGTAGGGGACAAAAATCTTACTTGAAGCACATTAGTGCTGTGGTTTACAGACTGCTTTTGGTGGTGGTGGAGTAAGTCTTTTCCGCCATGATTCTCTCGGCATAGGGGCCTTTCTCATTCACAAATTTAATGGATTCTGAGAGCCTATTGAGGAGGTTCATCAAAGCGATAACTTCATTTCTTTGAAGCTGCAACTGAATGACCAACAAAGAGCCATTGATGTGGCTTATGCATTCAGAATAATTCCATAAAGCTAATAAAACACTTTTCAAATTCAAAAGAGGGGGGGGGGATCTTAACAGAACAAAAAATATCATTCAACTGGTCTGACTTTTACTCATGGAGAATGGAGTCAATTGGAAATTAAAAGACAAAACCTAAAATAATTATGCTACTGATATGAACTAAGTAACAAGGGAGATCTATAAAGTTTAATTTATTTGTCAGATCTTATTCTGAGTGAAGACTAGTTCTCAGGTGAACAATGCTTAAGAAAAGACATACCTGTTGATTGATGAGGTTTTGGTCATCAACTGAGAAGAGAATCTTCAAAGCTGTAGCCAGACCGAGAACCTGAAGTTTTCCCCATAGGCGGCATTTCTCACATCCAACACAATCCATTAATGCACTGCATGAAGAAAACGGATTCAGTCAGGTAGATTGTCTCAAAATCTTTTAATAAAACAGGATCAAGTTTCATATAACCTGATATTTCTAAACTGCATCTGAATTTGTTGTTTTAGTTCGGGACCACTTTCACCTTGCCAAAGTTTAGCCTCATCAAATGGTATTGGGCAAGCAGCCTGTACTTTGTGATTGTACACGAGTTGCCTCACTAACGATTGTGTTTTAAGATCTTCTTCCAGGTTTTCTGTGCTATATTCAGCCTGTTCCAAGAAATCTGCAGCCTGAACCCATGAAATTTGCCATCAGATTAATAGACAAATAGAAATGAGAATGTAGAAAAAATGTCTAAGCTGATTGAACATTTATTTTATGATGAATCAATCAATGCTCAATATGCATTTTAGTAGAAGAGGAAGCATAGACTGATTTCATCACCAGGGTCACATAGAGAGGAGATTTTTTTTTCAAATAAAGTGTATGAGGATAACAGTTTGGTTCTAAAACGGACGAGACCAAGAATATATATCCTTGGAGCACTTTGAGATATTTTCTGTTTCTCCTTCATAAATAACTATGGGATTCTATTTAATAGTCTTGTAAAATTGCTCCATGTATCATGATCAAAATCTTTCTAAATATGACAAATCTCAAGCCACTTTCCTTGTTATGATCATATAGAATTAATAAAGACAATTAATATTATAAAAGCTCTGTTAAAGGTAAGCTCATGTTGTGTCTTTCCTTCTGTATTTGCGACCAAAATCCACATCCTATTCCAGTGAGAAACATAATACAAAAGCATCTCAGTGGCAAACCATGTCTCTACTGTGAAAAGGAGAAGGAATGTTACAAGGAGGCAAAATACCTTTGTCACTGCACGGAGAACAAAAAGAAAGGCAAAGTACAAGTTTTTAACACGTTCCGGATGACTCAATATCCGATCATATAACAGCTCAAGATTTTCACCCCACTACAATCATGAAGAGAAAACAAGAATGTCAGCAGAACTATCAAGAAGTTGTTAATAAAGGACTATAAACTCAATGAAAAGCACAGCAAAAGAGAGAAATAACCAAGTTATAAGTTTCATCGAGAAGATAGTCAGAAGCTATGTGAACTGAGATGGAGGAATGCAATCCTGATATCAGTTTGTACAAGACTCTTTTCTCCTGACAAAACTCTCCTGAAGGATCTGAAAGACAAGTATAGGACCATAAGAATATAGTAACTCACCTATTCTAGTCACCCTAGTACCCAGACATATAATGACTACTGCCAAATCATACACTAATATAGCATGATTGTAACTTCATTAACTTAGAAATTCATCAAGGTGGCCACGAAAAAGTTTCAACAGAAAATGTTGGCACAAGTAAAACTGCTTGAAAATAATAAGCAAAATGAGTTAGATAAGTTGGCAAAAGATGGCCAAAACCACCATGAAAGTGGTATTAATGAGGTACAAAAGCAACAAATCAATTGTAAGAAGATATTAGCAATCACTAAAATGCAACTAAATGAATATTGAATAATGAGACCCATAAACAACATTGAACTAACATTTTGGGCAATTCTCTGTATAAATTGCTTCCCATATCCTCCTAGCTGAAGGACCAGTGTAGCCCGTATAGCGCTCAGGATTTAGTTGAAGGTTCACATATGTCATCTCAGCTGCACAAGAGAATCACATATCAACAAAGTGGGGAATAGACGCATTAGCCACATTAACTGAACTAACATTATACAACTAGACAAAGCATCAACCATATTAGGTGAGCTACCATTATCAGTCTCATCATCACTGGTCCATGGATTGTCAACTTCAATCCACCCTCTGAAAATTTTATTATCGATTGTGCGATCAACAGCAGCCTGTGGTTTTCCTTCTTGACACATTAGATTATCAGAAGAAAGCTGATAAGGTTTCTTGAAAGGCTCAGGAAACTCGCTTTCAGGACACTCACAGACACTACAATCCCGAAGACGGCACATTCCATCATCAGGCCAGAATGGGCAATCACACCATAGCTTGACCTTCCAATACCACAAGAAAATAATAGATCAGAAAATGAAAGGATTCTATAAACCTGGAAATGCACACTTTGGTCCCTATAAAACAAACAAATTTGGAGACAATTGATTGTCCACATTTCTTGTTTGTATTTTTTTTGGATGGAATAAGGTTGTGGGATGTTTGACTGGATTTGTTTCCCATGTGATGTTAAGACATTAGAATATTGCCAGTAAATATCACTTTAATAGTAATAATCATCTATCATCAGCAATTATCTTGCAAGCCAATAGGGATCTCAAATAGCCTGGTAAAAAGAGACATCATAAGATGGAAGCTGAGAAAGATGAACGGTCAAGTATACTTCCTAGGGAAACAGAAACTACTAACAATAGCAAAAATGCAGACTTCTAAAATAACTGAAAAACTTTGTTGCAGACCAGACAAGGAATCAAAATACAGATGTAATGATATTATGATGCTGAGGAAATTAAAGAATATGTTGACTTTGTTGATATGTTTTAGCATAAGACTACAAGTGGTAAAAAAAATGTTCTCCGCGGGGTTGACTTTAGGACCTCTCTCCCTCTCAAATGAATATGAGCACATGGGCACATGACCAAGAAAGGAAACCAGAGTTACATAAGACGCTAGGTTATATGGGAGCTGAGTTAGAGTAAAACCAAGTATGCGTTAAATGTTATTTTAACATATGCTCTTTTTTTCTAATGCCTTCGTGACGAATATTGTCTAAGAAGGACGTTTTGATAGATAACATATTTAAGAAAAGGTAAATCATGGGTCAATTCATCACCAAAGAGACCACAGAATGATGTTTGGTAAACTTAACTTTGTAAGAATCATTATGGATGATTCTAATCAAGATATTCATTTCAGTTTATCAGTACTCACTCTGTTTCACATTGAAAATAAAATTTATATCACTGAAATTTGTTTCAAAATGAAGTCAGAACACGCATAAATTCAATAAGAGATTATGAAACTTGTGACAAGGTAGAAAATGAGGCAGCAGAGAAAAAACGGAAGAAATTCTCTCAAACTTGTTCTCTTTATGTACCTTAGACTAACCTTGATCTTATAGAAGTGGGGCGCAATCCTGAACATTAAGGATAGAGACTATTACACAAGAAAATTTCCTCTATACTGAACTGAAGACCAAAATTTTCCTCTTTCATCCATCACTGATTTCAATATAGCCTTTAATCAGTATGTCAGGCACTCAATCCTGAACAAATTTTCTTCAAAATAATCCTTAACAAACATTGGCAACATAATTCCATATGCATAATGATGATCACATAAACAAGGACGTAGGTTTCCCTCGCATATGCATGCAAGCAGTGTTAAACACGCACCCCTAAATCGAGCAGAAGACTCGATCAATTACCTTAAAATACCGAAAGAACGGCGTCGCGACGAGATCCTGTAGGATCGGATGCAAGACTTCCTTATTGAGACTATCCACAGTTTCGTAGTCGCAACAACAATCCTCCACGATGCCAGTGTATTTCCTCGACTCCTGAAAGGGCCCAAATCGTTCACCCGACAAAACAATGAAATTGCATTATTTCCCAATCAAAATGGGCATCGCGATCGAGGGAGGCTTACCGCGCACCGACAGATCTGGTTGGTGATCCCGAAAAGAGGGACCTTGGTGGAGTTCCTGTGGATAGCGGCGGAGGCGAGGAGGACGGCGACCAGCGCTCCCACGGCCCAGCAGCTCCAGCGCCAGTCTCTCCGGCCACCGACCGCGGCGCCCTCCATGACCTAGCAATCGAACCGCAAGAAGTAGAAATCTGTGTCGGGGCAGTGAGGAAACCGATATCGACTTGGCGAGTATTCGAGGGAAGGGTTTAGAACTCGGAGCCGGAGGCTGGAGGAAGAAAAGCCGACAGGCGACAGCTACCCGTAATTGACGGGGCGTTCATGTAGACGGCGGTAACAATCGACGATGTTATCGCTACCCGGTCGTTCGATACCCGTCCAGCAGGTCGGTCTCTATGGTGGGCCCTACCTAACGGGTCCCAACGAGCAAGAAATTTCATTCGTTCACCCTGATCATGGTACGACGTTCGGGGTGGATGAACACAGATTTGAGTTTCGAAATGAGATGGTAACCAGATTTGGGAATTACTCAGCCAATAGAGTTAGAACACGTCAGCTTCAGGGACGTGGTTAAGCGCAAGACCGTTAACGATGGATTTCGTGGACCCTGTCGGACACGCTGGATGAGGCGCTCGCTGACATCAGGAGTTTTTTTTCCTGTTTATACAAACAAAATTACATTTTAACTTGATGGAAGTTGTGTTTAGGAGGAGCTTAGAAGACTCGAGGGCGTCAAATATTGAATGGTTAGTGATCAAATTATTTTTATTCGAACAGAATCAATTGAATGAGAATTCAATCGGCTAAAAGTTAGATTACTCACGTGGCAAAAGATAAAATATTTATTTTCAACGTCTTCGTTAATTTATCCTAAAATAAATACGAAAAAAATAAATCATAATAATTATTAGTCTAACCTCAAAAATTAGATTACTCTATTAGAGACTAGATCAACCAATTAATTTTGATATTCTATTCGACACTCTAGTATTTCTTCAATTGACTAAAAGAGGCCCACATAAAGTCATGAAAGAACTTAGCATATAAGCATTTTGAGAAATTTTAATGAGTCAAGTGGGTAATTCAAATTTGATATTACTTGATTAATTATTTAGGTAATATAGGAGATTTTTCTTCTAACGAAAAGTAAACCTAAAAATATTAATTATTTGGATAAATTTTTATTAATATTTTCTGATTTTTTTTTACAATCGATGAAAATTTCTACGAAACTAGGTCGGTCGTCTTAAGTTCGATGTTATCTGATTAATTATTTTTTTTATCTTAAGGCATAGCTAAGTTGATTACCACATGATATATTTATAGAATTGAGCAAGAGTTGATTCTCAATGAAGTTGACACGAAAATACTCTCTCATGTGATGGTTTATTTTAATTTTTTAATTTATTCTCTCCTAATAATGGGAAGCAATCGTGAGAGACCGTCAAAGTGACGAATTTCATCTTTCTATTTTTTTAGAACCTTTGAGAAATTTTAGATAAAAAGGTTGCATAAAATACACTAAATTTTTCCTTTTTTTTAATTCAAATATTCAATTCTTCAAATCAATTAATACATGAGATGATTGATCCTATCCTATAATTTTTTTTATCAATTATTAAAATAAATCAAAAATATTAATAAAAATTTATCTAAATAATTAATATTCTTAAATTTATTTTTTATTAAAATAAAAATATATATAATATATCATAATTAAAATTAAAATTTTAGATTCGTTATTCATCGGCTTGTGATCCCGTCTTCTAAGTGCTCATACATCAATTAAAGCTCTTGATAGTATTCTATTCCTAGTCTTTACATTTTCATTTTCGAGGGACGAGAGGAGATATTTTATTATAAGTAATCACTAATTGAGCGTATAAAGTTTTACCCAGTTATCTCTCGTAAAAGATAATATTAATGAAATTTTAAAAAGTTGTAAAGTAGAAATAAGATGTTTAAACCATGTAAATATGCTAATGATTTTAAAATTTATGTATATGAATATTTTAAACTATTTTATTTATATATTTTAATTGTGTTAATTCTTAATAAAATTATTATATATGAATAAATATGCTAATGATTTTAAACTAATTTTAGAAAACAAAAAATATATATAAATCCAATGAAATTTTAGAAACCAATATGTTTAATTTATAAGTAAATGAATAAAAAATAACCCTATATATCTATTGTTTCCACTTCCTAACTTTTAAATTTCTATGTTTTAGAAATTAATTTTTTTTTTATTTCCTAATCCTTTCAATCGGTCACACATCAATATAATTAATTAGATAATATTAAATTTAAAATAATTGATTTAATTTTATAAAAACAAATTATTGATTATTAAAATAAATTAAAAAATGTTCATGATTAATGATTAAAAACTTAATATCTTATGATTACACGCTTCATTTAAAATAATTTTTTTATTTATTTTAAAATTAACACGAAGAATATGAGGATTAATTTAGTAATTTGAATAATAATTAATATATAAAAAGAAATAAAAAATTGTCTATCAAAATTTAATTTTTATAATAATATTTTATAATTAACTTATTAATTCATTTCGTGAAAACGACGTTTACGTATCAATATGAATGCATCAGTGGAAGGTCAAAAACTAGAAAAGTATGTCTAATAATATTTTTTATTTATTAAAAAAATGAATGACATGTGAATGCGATCTGTCCCTCTTCAAATTTATTATTTTCCTTCAAAACTATTAAAAAGTAAATCCAAACAATAAGTCAAAGTCAAAGTCAAAGTGGACCATGCTCTAGATTGATCTATTTATATAAATAACAACAACAACCTAACAAAACATAGAAAAATGAAAATCAATGTAGTCAACAAAGTATGCCAAGGAGTTGGAGGATGCCACGAATATCTTTTTTAATAATTGCACGTTCAAATGATTATCCTTGACCAAGATTTGAATAATTTTTTTTTGGATATTAACTCATTCAATGCAATTTTGTCATGATGTGTCACATGGGTGATTTATAACTTTTTATTATTTCTATATATTTAATATATATTTTAAAAAAAAAAATCTTTTGCTTTTTCTTTTTTTTGAATTTTATATTTACTTTTTCTACTTCTACATTATTATTTATTCGTGCACTACTTAATGCTAGCCGTTTTATTTTATACATGATTTCTCCTTCACATGGAGAGAGACGAGAGACGTGTGTTTATTATTATTATATTATTATTTAATAATATTCTCACATACGAATTTGTCTCTTTTAATTTTTTTTATTAATCTAAATATTTATACGTTCAATCCGATTAATTTTAAAAATAAACAATTTAATCTTATAAATTAATTATCAAGTAAATTCAAAATATATATATATATATATATATAATTTTGTCGCCCACGTGGACACCTGACGTGTACAACACCTCCGCGTTTCTCCGTTCTCTCTTCTTCACGCGAGAGAAATTTCACCCCGATCCTCCAGATTTGATTACGTCCAAACTTCAAATCTCCCCGTCTATCTTTCTCTCCTCAGTTTTTCCTGCACCATAAACCCTAATTCCATCCCCTTCCGTCGTCGCATCTCCCTCAGTCTCTGT
>JBBUKS010011146.1:0-12273 GCA_038050645.1 Hedychium gardnerianum | reverse complement strand
TGGAAACCCCGGTCGGGTCGCGCCTCATAACCTCCGGTCGGACGTATACATTTTCCTCACCGACCGGACTCTCCCAAAAAACTCGGTCGGGTATATGTCTTATTCTAACTGACCGGGGGACCTCTTTGAACCTCCCCCGGTCAAGTATAAGAGCAGCCTCGTCATGGATCCCGGTCTCCGACATAACTATAAAAGTTAACTCCGGCGCCGCCCATACGACCATGAAACCCCTTGCCTGTACGACTATGGCACCCCTTGCTCGTACGACCAAAGCACCCCTCGCCCGTACGGCCAAAACACCCCAACGGTACCTCAAGCACTCCCCGGGAATTTGGGGAACGACGATACTTTCAGGCCAGAACATGCTAGTCCATGCCTCCGAAGCACGCAACATTAAATGCTAGTCGTACGCACTTCTGAGGAGTATATAAAGGAACCGATGCCGCTACAAATGAGAGGGTTTTTTACACTCACTAACTCTTGTGCATATCATTACTATACGTCCGGACTATCTAACCTGACTTGAGCGTCGAAGTGAGATCCCCATGCCCTTCGCCTGGAGCTCTCTACTAACCCTCCGTCTCTCTCTGTGTTCTGTGTAGATCTCCGACCGGATACCTGGAACAGTAGACCGGCGGCGTACTCCGATCGGATTCGAGAGTCCCAACGATCAGTCGAATCACTTCGCCCTACGACGATCCCGTTAGCAACTCTCCAGCTCACTTATGGTTCATCTTTATTAGCACGCAGAACAATTAACTTACGGTTACTGCAAATTTATGGTTGTCGCAACTGCAGGTTCAGAGATGATATTTTTTTAAAGAAAAAGTAAATAGTTACAATTATAATAGTTAGTAAATTATAATTATAATAGTTACAATTTTAGATGGATTAAAAAATAAATTAAAATAATCCTTGTAACAATTAGAAAATAATTAGTATTATAATTATAACTTAATTTTAGATGGATTAAAAAATAAATTAAAATAATCCTTGTAACAATTATAAAATAATTATTATTATAATAATTATAATAGTTACAATCGTACTTACTTACCATAACATGAATATATACGTGAACAAAATTTAATTCACAGTAATTATTCTACAACATTCATGAATATATTTTTATCAGATATATATTATAATAGTTATTAAATTATAATTGTTATAATGAATATGTTAAATCCATCTGATACTATATTTAATACTTGAGGTAAAGATGGAAAATTCTATTACTTTATGAGGGAATTGGTGGGATGTAGCATCATTTTGATTAAAAAAGATATGATCTTTAATGATTTAAAAAAAAATAGGCACTTTTGATTTTTTATAAAAAATAAAAACATATGTATTCGATCCATCAATGATATTTGATAATTGGTAATGAGTGAAGTGTATTCAAAAAATTTATTTTTATTACTCCTTTTTATAATAAAATATAGTTGATAAAAAATAATTTCACATTTTAAATATAGTGTGAAAATACTTTTGTGACTAAGAAAAAAAAAACATACGTAGATGTTATTACTTTATTTAATTAGTTAAATTTTATGTATAAAAATTGATCACCCTTTTTATGTAATTTTTAAGAATCAATTTATAGTTAGCCCGTCAAGCAGTCAATTTTTTATTGGGTTGAGCCCATTAATAGGCAGATCTATAAACAAATTTTGCTTCCTTTCTTGCAGCACAAGACGGAAGGAGAGACGACACCGGAGAGGGGGAAAGGCTAAAACAAGACACGGGGAGAAATTTGTGCTGGTGAAGTCTGGTCGGTGATGGCAGCAGCGGCAGTGGAGAAGAAGAACTCGGCGGAGATAGAAGCGGAGATGCACGCGCCCGCGGCGAGGATGAGAGGAGGCGGAGGCGAGGGGCTGCGGCAGTATTACATGCAGCACATCCATGATCTCCTGCTTCATATGAGGCAGAAGACCAACGACGTCCAGCGCCTTGAGGCCCAGAGGAACGATCTCAACTCTCGAGGTTAGGAACTCAAATCCTCGACGCTTGTTCTTGTGTCATTTTTGCTTAATGCCGTAATCCTTAGGCGAAACCTAGTTCACTCTAATAAAAAGGTTGGATCCCACCTTTTCAATAGAATTTTAGGTTGAGATTTGCCTATGGTGTTTGTTTGGTTTATGCATCTGGCTGTAACATATAGTTTTGGGCCCCAGTCAGGATGTTAAGGGAAGAGTTGCAGCTGCTTCAAGAGCCGGGTTCTTATGTAGGAGAGGTGGTGAAAGTGATGGGGAAATCGAAAGTCTTAGTCAAGGTAAATCAGCTGGTTCTTTTTTTTCTTATTTTTCTTCTAGTAATGTGTTGATTAACATCATTATTAACCAGCACAGAAAAAGGACATTTTCATTCTAATTAATATTTTTCATACAGTTTTTTGCTTTGAATATATTTTGTGAATTTATCTAGCTGTAAATTGGTTCGCCCTGTCTAATTCTCACTACTGAAATCATCTCTCAAAGTGGATAATATTTTCGAGCTATTGTTAACTATTTGGCAAATTTTATAACTTCTGGATGCTATGTAATATATCCTTTTGCTTGCATAAGCAATACACTTAATTAAAACAAAAATAATCTATTCTTTAGATCAGTTCTCCACGGTTGATTGTGATTTTTCACAGAATAATTGTAAAACTAAGACACTTGTAGTTGGTCAAAAAGTCATAAAACTTAAACAAGTTCATGCAATGAGGAAATCCATTTCTCAAGAGGTGAAAGTGTTTGTCAACTTCTTCTGTGCATATTGTAAATGTAAGTTGAGGACAGTTACTGAATTATACCAATTTGCTGTGCAGATAGGGGTGTTTGTTTAAATTTTTGAATGGAAATGACAGAAGTCATTTTTGTTTAAGATTATTAGAATTTTAGTTTTCCATTTTGGTTTGAAATTCACACGTCAAAAATTTAAATAAATCAAAACCATACATTTGCACCCATAACTTACCAAACCAAGCTGAACCTAACCAAAATAGTTTGACAAAAAATAAAAAAGTGAGATTTGGAAGAGATAAAGTTTGGTTTTCAAGGGCCATATAATAGACAGGCTTAAATGTAGATTTATTAAATCAAAACCATATAATATATTCTCTTCTTAGGAATAATCCAGGAATTTGATTGGTACTGTGCACCGACTATGGATTGGTTTAAAGAACCACAGTCGCAATTCCATGGAACTGAACTTATTTGATTGATGAAAGAATTCGGCCGTGTATTTTGGGAACTTAGTCCCAATAGAAGTAAATATAAGCATTTGTTGAATAAATTAAATGAGGAAATATGAATGGAATTATATTAAGTTTAGAAATATAGGAAAATTTTAGAGAGGAAAAAATTAATGTGATGCAAAGATGTCCTACTTTTATGCACTTTAAATGATTTAAGATATTAGGTTGAAAAGATTTTGTAATGGGGAGTACAGTGGCTCACAACAATAATTTTAGAGTATCATAAACTGTTTGTAAGTATTTAGCATGAGTGGTACACAGTTAGTCCAACTTCTATGAATTAGTTCGTCCTTATCGCTGTAGGATCGAAGCTAAGGCTCTTTCAAGTGATTACACATGGCAGGATGATACCACTGCAATAAGGTATCATTGGACATATTTATCCAACTAGATCAATACCTGTTTGCAGGCTGATACTTCAGCTAAGAAAAAGTACAATTATGATCATAATTGTAAACTGGTTCATTTTCACTGATTTGCTTGGTTTCTACAAATTGTTAATATAAGTTTAAAGCATATTTAAAATATCCTAAAAATTGATTTATTTTTGTATTCAACTTATTTGTAAAGATTTCAATATTGTTTAATATCTACTGATTTTATTTTATTTTTTATCAGAATCCAAAAAAATAATTTAAAATTTAAAAACATTGCTTGAAAATTTATATTTTTGATATTTTTTAATGAAAAACTCGGTGTTTGTTTGAAATACATATAAATGTTATTTAAATTAACTAAACCCGATGCAAAGAAAAAGACATTTTAAAATTTTTGTAGAACTGTGAATTTTTTACTTTTTAAGGTTTTTACATGATTATCTAGGATATTCTTCTCAATCTATAAGATTTCAGTATGTATCTCCATCATTCATCAAATTTCTTTTTTGGATATCAAACTCTCATTCAGGTACCTATAATAAATGATTTTCTTTCATTATTAATGAAAAGCAATTACAACTAGTTCTATAAATTATATTACTATTTATTGAATACTCTTTTTTGACATATCTAAGATCACAAATCTTGAATGTCAAAGTGTTGATAACTTGCTGTAAGAAACAATGTTTTTTTTTTAAACTATTCACTTCGAGAGCTGTACTGTAGATTGTTTTTGTCACATGGCAAATAAACTAGCATTTTCATGATGCAGTCCTCTCTATATCTTAACTAGCTGCTTTTTGTTCTTCTGGAGTTAAATATCGTGGTTGATAATGCAAGCATCATTTCTTGTCTAGGTTCATCCTGAAGGAAAATACGTTGTTGATATTGATAAGAGCATTGATATCACAAAGTTGACACCTTCAACAAGAGTTGCTCTTCGTAATGATAGCTATGTGCTACACCTTATCTTGCCTAGCAAAGTAGACCCTCTGGTAAACCTTATGAAAGTTGAAAAGGTTCCTGACTCAACCTATGACATGATTGGTGGTCTTGATCAACAAATCAAAGAAATAAAGGAGGTTAGTGTAGTTCAAGAGTTATTTTGGTTATAGTCTCTTTTTTATGCTACTTTCTTGATTTGTTGAACTGCGTGATAATATATGAATGTTTCTTTCTCAATTTAGGTTATTGAGCTCCCAATTAAGCATCCTGAATTATTTGAAAGCCTTGGAATAGCTCAACCAAAGGTGTCGTCATCTTAGCTGCACTTCAATTTATTATCTTTGTATAATGATGACAAATACTACTCAACTGTGTGTCTGTTCTGCAAAGACCTTGGCATAGTTGCATATACAACTACAATATTGATGCTGAATCATTCACAGGGAGTCTTGCTTTATGGGCCTCCTGGAACTGGGAAAACTCTATTGGCAAGAGCTGTTGCTCATCATACTGATTGCACGTTCATCAGGGTTTCTGGTTCTGAGTTGGTCCAGAAATACATAGGAGAGGGCTCTAGAATGGTTCGCGAACTATTTGTTATGGCTAGGTAAAGTTGCAATATCAATTATCAACTATACTTCCTAAAATTGTGTTTTGAACAAAAATTCTTTTTTTTCAATCTCTACATGGGCATTGATAAGTTGTGAACCTGCTATTGAAGGTGCAATTGTATGATTTGAATTGCACAGCGACTCATCATAAAATTGTGCTTATCTCTACTATCTTGAATTGACTAATCTTCTATTTTGAGCTTTATAAAATGCTAATATTCAATTTATTTAAATTATTTTTTATTACGTAATCAAAATTTTCTTCAATTTCCTTTGCATGCTCATACATGCCAATTGTGCTCCCAAATAATAATATTTTTTTATTTACTAATTTTTGTAACTCCACATATCTGTCTTAGCATTTCAATCTCTTCTATATTATTTTTTCCACATATTTATTTCTAATAGCCTAAGATGTTAATCTATAAAGCATGTGGGGTTCTCCCTGGTGTTAAAATTCTTTCTTGTAGCCTATGGGGCAGGCGATGATCACACGAGACTTGAAAGACTTCTTTTCATTCCAACCATGCATTGTTAATCCAAATGATTATATTTTTTATCAATATATTTTTGTTGAATAATAAGTTGCCATATGTAGGACTTTTACTTACAAAAATTTGATGTGCATCCATCTTAACTACCCTCTTGATTCTTTTGTTATGACTGATATTACATTTCATATATTATGCTTTAATTCTTGTTAAAACCTCTAGCTTTTAATTTTCTCTCAAAGTTCAAGTTTCAAATTTAATCTATTTACCCTCTCATCATTTAGTACAATAGTGTCTCCACATTTCAAGTTTAATGCTTCAATTTTATTTCCTTTTATAATTTTAAAGATTCAAGAGTTTATGTATGGAAATTTTTGTGACTTGGTATTTCACTCTTAGATATATGGTTTTATGGGTGCAAAATATATATATTTTTTCTTCTTCCTAGGGAACACGCTCCATCAATTATATTCATGGATGAAATAGACAGTATTGGATCAACCAGAATGGAGTCTGGCACTGGTAATGGTGACAGTGAAGTGCAGCGCACCATGCTTGAGCTACTCAACCAGCTTGATGGTTTCGAAGCATCAAACAAAATTAAAGTATGTTTGTATTAGCCTGTGATGACTTAAGTTGGTTTTCTAGAAACAGATTTTTGGTACATTCTTTGAATGGTTCTGAATTTTTATTTAGGTTCTCATGGCCACAAACCGGATCGACATCCTTGACCAAGCACTTCTCAGGCCTGGTAGAATTGACAGGAAAATTGAGTTCCCTAATCCCAATGAAGAGGTGGATGATAGATGACCAACACATGATTATTTCGTCATTGTTTCTTCAAGCTATAGATTTCATACAATCTGATATTTATTATGAAATGTATTTCAGTCGCGCTTTGATATCCTAAAGATTCATTCAAGAAAGATGAACTTGATGCGAAGCATCGATCTTAAGAAGATTGCAGAAAAGATGAATGGGGCATCTGGAGCTGAACTCAAGGTATTGGTTTCCTAGTGTTCATATGATAACATTGTTTTGATCTGTCTCCTTGCTTCATGCTACCGATAATTTTTTGTGATGATTATTGTCTGACAATAATAATTGCATCCTATTGTGCTGAACGATCAAAAAGTGCTCTTTTCTATCATCATTCATAGGAATCTTTCACTTGTAAAATGTACATTTTTGCCTTTTCACCCCCTTGAGACTTACATCCACTTGAAGGCAATGTGAGATTGACAAGTTTCATCACTTAGCTAAACCTGCTTCGAAACTCAACCTTTTGTGCACTCTGATATCTATCAGACTTTTCATTTTTTTTCTCTCCCATGCCTGTGTTGGACACCCGACAACTTAACTCTGAATCAAACAACAATGCCCTCATTTGTCACATTTGGAAATTTTTAATGATGAGATGACGGATATTATCCATATTTGAATTAAGTACCAGTAATATAACTACCAAATGTGCTCTTTGATGATATCTTTTTCTTGTATAGTTACAGAAACTATAGGGTGCATTCATGTCTTGATGATCTGTTTGCAGGCTGTGTGCACTGAAGCTGGGATGTTTGCCCTCAGGGAACGAAGAGTTCATGTCACACAAGAGGATTTCGAGATGGCAGTGGCTAAAGTCATGAAGAAAGATACTGAGAAGAACATGTCCCTCCGAAAACTGTGGAAGTAGATTTTTCTTAGTTGCCGATTATGTTAAGCTCCAAACTTATTCGTGTGATCCACTGATGACCCTTCAATTTCTCTTGGACATGCTAACGCATGCAAATACATGATAAAAGATTCAGAATTGCAAAATGCATGTAGGTTTTGCAAATCTTGAAGTATGTTTGGTTAAAAATGTTAACTGCTGTCAATTATGTGATTTGAAAGCCGGTAATTTTCTGATTGGTATTCTATCGTTAAAAATGCTAACTGCTGTCAATTATTTTAGCATCCCGTCGTAACTGGCACGTTCTTCTCTGGAAGTAAAAAATTACCTGCTCTCCTACAGTTCGTGGAGCAAAAAATGGAAGCAATGGCCACAAAAAGTCTAGGTAATGATCATAAGGATGGTATTAGATTGATGCAGATGAGGGCTCTGCCATTGTTGTTGATGAGGGCTACTTGACATTAAATTCAACTCTAGAAGCTTAATAGATGTTTATATTATCTTTATCTGTCTATGAAATGCAAAAGTACTAAGAAGCAGTTGAAATCCTTTACCATATAATAATGACTTGATGAAAATGGTTGTTGAATCATAGTTGTAGTTGTGTAAACATACGTAAACAAAATAATAGGATCTGATTATGAAAATGAAAAAGTAGTAAATTACGACAATTTATCAATAGGTACACTTAATATTTCATATTACTTAAAAGATGAATTTATATTATTTAAAAATTATACTTTTTTCTCATTTTATTTTTTCTTCTTGATATTTTTTCTTTTTTTAGTTGCATGCAACATTTCTTTTTTTCTTATTAAATTAAAAAAAAATCCTAAATAAATAGGATTAAATTTGAACCATCGAGGTACTGATCTTCTAAAATTAATATTAACATGATATTATTTTTAGAAGGCCAACACTACTATTGGGGTTGATTTTTAAGATGTTAAATTGTGATATTTATTTTTAAAAAAATAATAAAAAATAATATATTTGAATTCCAAAATATTAAAGAAGTTTATAAAAATTAAAATTAATTTAATCATAACTTTTTAGGTCTATTAGATTTTGATCAAAATCTATTAATAATGAATTTAGAAAGTTTCAATTAAATTAATTCTAATTCCTGTAAATTTCTTTAATATTTGGAGTTTAAATATGTCTTTCTTTATTATTTAAAAAAAATAAATATCATAATTTAATATCTTAAAAACTAATACCAATCCAAGTAAGACCAACACCGATGTTAATTTTGAAAGATCAACATGGATGATTAAAATTCGCTCATATTTATTTAGGAGAAAAAAATAATAATTTAATAAAAAAGAGAAATTTTATCAGAAAAAAAAAATAAAAAATGTGCCTTTTGGCAATATAAATTTTTAGGATATCTTTTATATGAAATATCAGATGCAGATGCGCCTGTAAACTCCAATTTATTAAAAGTATTCAAATTCCTTTTCATGCATTTAATCCACTTTTGCTGCTGCAGTGTTATAGATGGATTCATTTACGGGATGTCAGTGCGGGTCCAGTGCATTTCTGGGGTTTCAGAAGATGATAGCATGCAAGACTGCAGAGACTTGAGTAGTACCCAACTTTTCATCAGACTTGATAGGAAGTGAGAGATGTTTCATATTTTTCTTTCTCCTAGACAAAAAATATTTTTTAGTATATTAATTATTTTTCATCGAAATAAGTAATTGATATTCTAAAAAAAATAAAAAAATCTATAAAAACATCAGGACCTATTCATGATTCTTTAAAGGAGACATGTAATAATGGATGGATAGAACATAGAAGTAGGATAGTAAGCATGGGGCACCAGTGGTCATCTGAAGATTTGTTTGCTTTTGGGTTTAGTTTACAGAATAATATTTTATTTGTATAAATTTATATACAATCTAATCTTTAGAAATTACAACATAAGTTTTTTTATCTTTCTTCTAATCTAATCTAGTAATATATATACATAATGTCAAAAAATAATATTTGCCAAATTTAAATTTTATAATTGTTAGGAACATGATGAAAGATCCTCACAATATTTTTGTTAACTCAATAAAGCATATAATTAGATGTCTAAATGAAGATTTCTTTCATTCAACTTCCATTCATTTTTGTTGCGTGCAGTCATAAGATGTTAAATTACTGGATCATTTATCGTGAATGTTTTTTAATTGATTTTAGTGACTAATGAAAATTGTTCGTAAAATAAAATTAATCACCCCAAATTTAATATTAACTAATTCATTTTTTCTTTCCATTCATTTGTTGTCCTAATAGTAATACCTTATGCATAACAAATGAAGCAGGCATGTGGAATCTCTCTCACTGATAATGTGAGAGCTGTGTACCTCTTTGTCTCTAAAATAATGTTGATGTGTAAGTCACAAGAGTCGATTTTAGAGTGAGATAGTCTTTATCTTCTTATAGATATATAATTTTGGTATATGAGAGTCACCTTATTAATCCTAGAAGTCCCTCGTACCGAGTAAATTCAGAGCTCTATTCATATATACTTAAAGGTTAACCTTGAGGTCATTCTTTTATTTATTTTCCTAAATATTATACCATTGTATCACACTTGTGGGGATCATCACCTCTATCTCATTGAAATTAACTACAAGCAGCTATACTAATTCAACATGATCATGAATTGCTTCAAGCATATGGTCCAAGGATATGAATAAAACTAGAGTGAGTGTAATTATTTTTTGTTAAAAAAAATATGGATAGAAAAATCTATCCGGTGCAATGGTACAGTGACAAAACACCTTCTTAGTTTTTCAAACATCTAAGAATCGAGTTTCAATCTTGACAAATTAACAGATGAATTTTTCATAATGAGCGATTGACCTAAGAACGCTAGGCTGATAGGTCATCCGCTGCGAGTGCTTCCCAATTTATCCTGTAGCCTATGAAAAACTTTTATAGGACTGACCCCAAGATTAATTGACGTAAGCTAAATATCTATTGTCAATTAAAAAACATATGACAAATTCACAAGCCTTGTAGCCATCTCAGAGAGGTGTGACCCGTCCATATAAACAAAACTAACAACTTTTTTTTTTAGTCTCAAGTAGAATGTCATGGTTAAGCCTTCTAACGATGAATCAGACATCTGGAGTTTGAGACCTAGTGTATTATTGAAAAAAAATTCCTTAATGAATAGTAGACCCGAGAATACTAGCTGTCAGGATGAACTTCCATATGCGCTTCCCCCGATTTACTCTGATGGTTAATGAAAAAAATTTGTGAGACCAAATCGATTATTTAAGATTAGTCAAATTGAAAATTTGGATATCTAATGACAACTAAAAAAAACTAATAACTTTTTAATTTTCTATCCAAGAGACATCTCTCCACCTAAATGTCTCTTTGGTATGTCTCTCCAATAATTCTAAAAAGATTTTTCATCCATTATTTGATATCAATTTTAAAAAATTAATAATTTTTTAATTTTTCATCGAAGAGACATCTCTCCATCTAAATGTCTCTTTGGTATGTCTCTCCAATAATGCTAAAAAGATTTTTCATCCATTTTAGTCATCCAAATGGAAAATCTCTCTTAAATTCTAAAATCTTCTGTTCTTCGTAGTCAAAAATATTCAAAGATGTTGATTGTTTATAGAGTTCCTGGAACAATTTTATGTTAAAAAAGTCTAATTTACATTTCCATTAACCAACTAAAGTCTAATTCATATTCGCGTATATAATTACTATTAAAAATATATATATGAAATCAATGTCAAAGATTCAGAATCCAAATTGTCCGACGACATTCACAGTTTCTGAGTCTAAATGCAATCAAATTCTCAGAGGAAAACGCAGAGAGTGGACAGAATGGGACATGGAATTGGTGGGTGGGGGAGCAAAGCCTGCAATAAGGGATGACTCTTCAACCTTCCCAAGGCCTTTTGCCTCCCCCTCACTGCTGCCTATACAATAAACCAAAATGAATATAGTAAAATATATAAAAGTACAGTCCAATACATGAAATTCATCAATTACATTAAGTATATTATACATAGTTTTACTTTATATTGCAACATGACCACAAGATCACACATCAATTTTATCATTGTGATAAAACTCCCTTCATAAATAAAAACATTGATGACAAGATATCAGCAAATATCTTCTCCAACACAATTCTGAAAGACTGAAGCAGAGGAGCTCAGACTGCATCAGGTCCACTACCACAAACAAAAGAAAAACAATATTCAATTAAACTTTAGATCATGAAAATTCTGAGCTTTTCATTCATAAAAGCTGGTAAATTCTAGGTCGAAATGGCCTTTGCGTGCATGATTGCATGCAGGAAGAAGCTTGCCTTCGCATGCAGTTTGTTTTGTAACTGATGGTTTCATTCTGGGCACTTATGATATTCTCTTTTGTGATCGCTGAACTGGAGACCAGATTTGACTTATGAACAAGAAAATGCATGCAGCTGTAGGTTTCTTGTTCTTTTTGAACTTCATTTAAGCTTACTTTCTGAATAAACACCATTGTAGCAAAGCATTTAAACCTATACATGGTCAATTTGTTGTTTTTTTTATTATTATTAATTTTAAGATTTTGAGTTTGGATGTCCATTCTTATACCTGCACTACAAAAAAAACCTCCTGATTAACGACCGAAATAATGACGAGAGATTTTTTCCATCGTTATTTAGCAACGGAAAAATATTTTCGTCGTGAATTCGATTGCTATTTCCCCGACGGGTTCGGAACCATAATTTCCGTCGCCATTAACGACGGAAATTTATTTTCCGTCACTAACTAGCGACGAAATTTTATTGTCCGTCGCTAATTAGCGAGATTTAGGCAAGATCGACTTCTTTCTTCTCTCTCACTGTTCTCTCTGAACCCTAGCCCTCCGATCTCCCTCCAATCACCCTCCGATCACCCCACCAAGCCCCCGCTGTCAAAGG
>JBBUKS010011136.1:0-12274 GCA_038050645.1 Hedychium gardnerianum | reverse complement strand
TGGATTGCCCAACGATACGATCCGAAGGGTCGTGGGCCTTGGAGTAGGAGTCGGCGAAGGCTCCAAACCAAGTAAAAATAATTGTGTACTTTCTTTCCGTTTTTTTTCCGCTGCGTACTCGAAAGTTTTTCGAAGAATTTTAGAAACCGCAAAAAAGGTAAGTTTTTTAAAAACACGTGATTCACCCCCCCCTTTCACGTGCCCTCGATCCTACATTATACTCTCCCGACTCGAATATAGTCGCGGATCGAGTTATTCTCTCCCGAATCCACCGGTACTCGGGGTCGCGAGATCGATCTTATTATTTCCTCCCGACTTTGACATAGTTGCAAATAGAGTTATTTTCTCTTCGACTCCACCGGTACTTGAGAATCGCGAGATAGATCTTATTATCCTCTCCCTACTCGAACATAGTTGCGGATCGAGTTATTCTCTCTCCAACTCCACAAGTACACGGGCTGCGAGATGGATCTTATTATTCTCTCCTAACTCGGACATAGTCACAGATTGAATTATTCTCTCTCCGATTCCATGAGTACTCGGGAGTCGCGAGATCGATCTTATTATCCTCTCCTGACTCGAACATAGTCATGGATTGAGTTATTTTATTTTCGACTCCAACGATACTCGGGAGTCGCGAGATCTATCTTATTTTTTTCTCTTGACTCGGAGATAGTCGCGGATCGAGTTATTTTTCTCTGACTCCACCAGTACTCAGGAGCCGGAGATCCACTTTATTATCCTCTACCGACTCGGACATAGTCGCGGATCGAGTTATTTTTTCTCCGACTTCACCGATACTCGGGAGTAGGAGATCAACTTTATTATCCTCTCCTGACTCGAATATAGTCGCAGATCGAGTTATTATCTCTCTGATTCCACAGGTACTTGGGAGTTGCGAGATCGATCTAATTATTCTCTCCCAATTCGGACATAGTCGTGGATCGAGTTTTTTTTTTCAACTCCACCGGCACTCGGGAGCCGAAGATTGACTTTATTATCTACTCCTGACTTGGACATAGTCTCAGATCAAGTTATTTTCTCTCCGACTCCACGGGTACTCGGGAGTCGGTAGATCGATCTTATTCTTCTCTCCCAACTCAAACATAGTCGTAGATCGAGTTATTCTCTCTCCGACTCCATCGGTACTTGGGAGTCTTGAGATCGATCTTATTATTCTCTCCCGACTCGGACATAGTCCCAGATCTATTTATTCTCTCTCCGACTCCACCGGTAATCGTGAGCCTCAAGATCGATCTTATTATCCTTTCCCGACATGAACATAGTCGCGGATCGAGTTATTCTCTCTCCGACTCCACCAGTACTCGGTAGTTGTGAGATCGATCTTATTATCCTCTCACGACTCGAACATCGTCGCGGATCGAGTTATTTTCTCTCCGACTCCACCGGTACTCAGTAGTCGCGATATTGATCTTATTATTCTCTACCAACTCGGACATAGTCACGGATCAAGTTATTCTCTCTCCAACTCCTCCGTTACTCGAGAGTTGCGAGATCAATCTTATTATCCTCTCCCGACTCGGACATAGTCTTAGATCGAGTTATTCTCTCTCCAACTCCACCAATACTCGGGAGTTGCAAGATCGATCTTATTATTGTCTCCCGACTCAGACATAGTCGCAGATTGAGTTATTTTTATCTGACTCTGCCTGTACTCAAGAGCCAGAGATTGACTTTATTATCCTCTCGGACATAATCGCGGATCGAGTTATTTTTCTCTGACCTCACCGGTACTCAAGAACCAGAGATTGACTTTATTATCCTCTCCCGACTCGAATATAGTCGCAGATCGAGTTATTTTCTCTCTGACTCTACGGGTACTCGGGAGTAGAGAGATCGATCTTATTATTCTCTCCCGACCAGGACATAGTCGCGGATTGAGTTATTCTCTCCGACTCCACCAATATTTGGCAAACGCAAGGTCGATCTAATTATCCTCTCCCAACTCAGACATAGTCGCGGATCAAGTTATTCTCTCTCCGACTACACCGGTACTCGAGAGTCACGAGATTGATCTTATTATCTTCTCTTGACTCGAATAGTCGCACATCGAGTTATTCTATCTTCGACTCCATCGGTACTCGGGGGTCGCGAGATCGATCTTATTATTCTCTCCTGACTCGGACATAGTCGCGGATCGAGTAATTCTCTCTTCGACTCCACGTGAGATCAATCTTATTATCCTCTCCCTACTCGAACATAGTCGCGGATCGAGTTATTCTCTCTCTGACTCCACAGGTACTCGGGAGTCGCGAGATGGATCTTATTATTCCCTCCTGACTCGGACATAGACGCGGATTGAGTTATTCTCTCTCCGACTCCACCGGTACTCAAGAGTCTTAAGATTGATATTATTATCCTCTCCCGACTCAAACATAGTCGCAGATCGAGTTATTTTTCTCTGACTCCACCGGTACTCGGGAGTCGCAAGGTCGATCTTATTTTTTTCTCCCGACTCGGACATAGTTACGGATCAAGTTATTTTTCTCCAACTCTACCGGTACTCGAGTACTGGAGATCGACTTTATTATCCTCTACCGACTCGGACATAGTTGCGGATCGAGTTATTTTTTTCTCCGACTCCACCGGTACTCGAGAGTAGGAGATCGACTTTAGTATCCTCTCCCGACTCGGATATAGTCGTTGATCGAGTTATTATCTCTCCGACTCCACGGGTACTCGGAAGTTGCGAGATCGATCTTATTATTCCCATCCAACTCGAACATTTTCGCGGATCAAGTTATTTTTCTCTGATTCCACCGGTACTCGAGAGCCGAAGATTGACTTTGTTATCTTCTCTTGACTCGGACATAGTCACAGATTGAGTTATTCTCTCTCCAACTCCACGAGTACTCGGGAGTCGGGAGATCAATTTTATTCTTCTCTCCCGACTCAAACATAGTCATAGATCGAGTTATTCTCTCTCTGACTCCACCGGTACTCGGGAGTCGCGAGATCGATCTTTTATTCTCTTCCGACTCGGACATAGTCACAGATCGAGTTATTCTCTCTCCGACTCCATCGGTACTCGGGAGTCACGAGATCGATCTTATTATCCTCTCCCGACTCAAACATATTCACAGATCGAGTTATTATCTCTACGACTCCACTGATACTCAAGAGTCGCGAGATTGATCTTATTATCCTCTCCCGACTCGAACATAGTCACGGATCGAGTTATTTTTCTCTAAATCCATCGGTACTCGGGAGTCGCAAGATCGATCTTATTATTCTCTCCCGACTTGGACATAGTCGCAAATCGAGTTATTTTCTACAACTTTATCGATACTCGCGAGCCAGAGATTGATCTTATTATTCTCTCCCGACTCGGACATAGTCACGGATTGAGTTATTTTCTCTCTGACTTCACGAGTTATAGGGAGTCGAGAGATCAATCTTATTATTCTCTCTCGACTTGGACATAGTCGCGGATCCTGTTATTCTCTCTCCGACTCCACCGGTACTCTGGAGTCGCGAGATTGATCTTATTATCCTCTTCTGATTCGGACATAGTCGCGGATCAAGTTATTCTCTCTCCGACTCCACCAGTACTCGGGAGTCGTGAGATCGATCTTATTATTCTCTCTCGATTCAAACATAGTCACCGATCAAGTTATTCTCTCTCTGACTCCACCGGTACTCAAGAGTCACGAGATCGATCTTATTATCCTCTCCTGACTCGAACATAGTCACGAATTGAGTTATTTTTCTTTGACTCCATCGATACTCGGAAGTCTCAAGAACGATCTTATTATTCTTTTCTGACTTGGACATAGTCGAGGATCGAGTTATTTTCTCCGACTTTATCGATACTCATGAGCCGGAGATCGATCTTATTATTCTCTCCCGACTCAGACATAGTCACAGATCGAGTTATTTTCTCTTTGATTTCACGGGTTCTCGAGAGTCGGAAGATCGATCTTATTATTCTCTCTTGACTCAAACATAGTCACGGATCCAGTTATTCTCTCTCTGACTCCACCGGTACTCTGGAGTCACGAGATTGATCTTATTATCCTCTTCTGAATCGGACATAGTCGCGGATCAAGTTATTCTCTCTCCGACTCCATCGGTACTCGGGAGTCCGAGATTGATTTTATTATTCTCTCCCGGCTGAGACATAATCGTTGATCGAGTTATTTTTTCTTGATTCCACCGGTACTCGGGAGCCGGAGATCAACTTTATTATCCTCTCCCGACTTGGACATACTCATAGATCAAGTTATTTTTTTCTCTAACTCCACCGATATTCGGGAGTCAGGAGATCGATCTTATTATTCTCTCCCGACTCAGACATCGGACATAGTCGCGGATCGAGTTATTCTCTCTCCGACTCCACGGATACTCGGGAGCCGCCAGATCAATCTTATTATTCTCTCTCAACTCAGATATAATCGTGGATCGAGTTATTATCTCCCTGACTACATGAGCACTCGGGAGTCGCGAGATCTATCTTATTATTCTCTCCCGACTCAGACATAGTCGCGGATTGAGTTATTATATCTCCGACTCCACAGGTACTCAAGAGTCACGATATCGACCATTATTATTCTCTCCAGATTCGAATATAGTCACGGATCGAGTTATTCTCTTTCTGACTCCATAGATACTTGGGAGTCACAAGATCGACCATTATTATTCTCTCCCGACCCAGACATAGTCGTGGATCGAGCATTTCCTTTGTCGGGGTCGAAGTCGCCACTTATTTCCCCAACTAGGACTTAGTCGTGGATTGGTTTCTCTCCTGAGCCTCAACAGCTCTACCTTGAGGTACTCAACCACATGGACCTAAACAACTGTTGAACAAAATACTTGTCTAGTCAATCGACCTACACCCTCCTTCGATTAGACTTGAAAGAGATGCTTGTGATACAGAGGTAAGTAAGGGTCCACGTGGTAGGCCCTTGACCTGGTCAACAAGAGTTAGGCTGGCATCTTCTAGGACTTGGTCAATGCAGGGATTATGTGGCAGTATCCCACCTTTCGAGTCGGTCCAATCTTTCGAGCCGGTCCGATTTGTCATCCCGTCGAGTTGTTGATTTTCCCGAGTTCCCGGCATGCGATAATTACTAACATTAAGGGGCATGACGGTTACAAAGACACCCTTTAATGACTCTTTAATGACCTTTAATAACCTTTTAATCACTCTTTAAAGGGAATTTCTTGGGCTTCTTCCTATAAGAGAAGGGGAGGAGACTTTCCAAAGAGGGGGGCTCTCAGATTCTCACTACGCTATCACCTACTTTACATCATTATGATATTCTTTCCGCTACTATCAAACCTCCATGATAACTTAGGCAACAGAGTGGTCTTACCAGGCCTCTTGGATTGATGTTTATTACTCTCCACAGAAAATTGTCGCGCTAGAGGAAGAAATCTAGGAGAAGGCCTAGCTTGATCTCATCGCTCTTTTTATTGGGATGGATTTTTGTCACCGCATCATCGTGCTGAGATTTCTGGACCGGAGCCGGGGTGGGTTTTTGTCGCTGCGTCATCGTGGTGAGATGTTCAAACTGAATCAATAGCTATTTTCATTGCTGGAGGAATCTTGTGTATCAGCTTTCTCATCGGCTTCTGTACTACTCGCTATAAACAGAGGAGATTTTCTTCTATCAACACAGACATCGAAGGGCTATATAGGAAGGTCTCTTTTGTTGAGCTTCATAGAGCAACAAATGAATTCTCACCTCCAAATCTAGTCGGCAATGAAAGCTTTGGATCTGTTTACAAAGGTTTTGTTGGGCGTAACCCGTCTGCTTTGTTGGTTCTACAAAAACCACGTTTCGTGTTAGTTTGGTTGAACTAATCTTACAATCTATTTTTCAAGATTGTCCCAGAAGCTTTGTTTCACAATTCTGAGTTTGTGCTAGAGTTCAAGGTACTTATTGTTATGGCGACTTGAAAAGATAATCTCAAGTTGTCGGCTGTTGTAAGTCAATCACCAAAAGGTTGTCCGAGTGGAGATGTTATCTTTGCCGAGATAGAGAGGATTTGCCGAGAGGATCTGCCGAGATAGAGAGGATATGCCAAGACTCCTGCAGAGACAGACATAGCTCTGTTGAGAGGATCGTTCAAGACGCTTGCCGAGACAGAGATGGCTTTGTCGAGAGGATCGTCCAAGACGCCTGCCGAGACAGAGATGGATCTACCGAGAGGATCTTCCGAGACTTCTGCTGAGACAGAGAGGATCTAGCTAGACGTTTACCAAGACAGAGATGACTCTATCGAGAGGATCTTCCGAGATGCTAGCCGAGACAGAGAGGATCGAGATGGACGTCGAACAAACCTGGAGCTTGAGTCCGAGTTGCGTGAGGAGCGTCGCTCGAGGAACAAAGACGCTGAGTCATGTAGCGAGGTATTCTCCTTAAAATAGATTCGTCCTTTCCGACAGTGCTAAGAGGTCACGCTTGGACGTCTGTTTCCTAGGATAAAATGATGAGACCACAACACAACCTAGCACAGGTTGATGTGGCAAACTGAGCGTATACCTAAATGTTATCACGAGTATCTATCGAGCAATGAATTACCCGACAGAAAGAAGGAGGACGAAACGAGGGGATTGACAGGAGAAGAGATCTCTCTTCCCTTTACTCTCTCTTTTGCTCACTTTTGCTTCTGCACAGAGAGATTGCTTTCATTTGCTTACAAATGTTCACACGGCTTGCTCGTTCTCTTCACGTTGAGGCTTCTTATAAGGAATTTCTATCTACCTTGAGCCAATAACGTGCACACCTATGTGTCACCACCAAGGAATTATGTACTTGCAAAGCAACATGTGTCATTCATGCATGCAAGCATTGACACCTTGGATGATACTTACACCTTCATGCAAGACATATGTCACTGAGCAAGCAACTTTCATGTGACATGTGTCATTGAGCAAGCAAAAAGAATTGCGGCAAACATTGGTTGATCCACATGGACATATCATGCCCTGACCGATCTGATGTGTGCAACAACGTTCACACAAGAACACATTTGGGGTTGTGTAATCCTGGCCCTGAATTTGCACCCTCTCATGCACTATTGATCAGCCATATTGCCACTTTTGTTATGAGACTAAGAACCCACAAGTCATATTTTCATTCACATTTTCTAACAATCCCTCACATGAATGAAAACAAGGTATATGATAGCTTTCGACAGTTGAGTCGTATATAGGATAGGTAGGTGTTACCCTTTGAACCTTCCCTTGTGAAATCTATTTGCTCACTAGCTGATCAGTAGACGCAATGTCTTTGAATTGTTTTGTCGTTTATATAAGCATGGACAGATCTCACCTAGGATTCTCCCTGATATAGCTCAAGTCTCATGAGTGTGTTCGTTTGTGGCCATAAACACGCCTGGTTCTGTGAGAAGCGCTAAGAATTGTGCCTTCAATTTTTTTCAAAGCGGCCCTACTTCTTTCTCATCCCTCGAGAATATTCCTCATAATCTCCTTGATCATTAAAAGTCTATCGGCTTACCTTGGATCTGGTTACTGTTTCATCAGGTCATTACCCACAGTGATTGCCTAGTCAGTTGCAATTAGATTGTCCCTTTGAACCTAGTTCTTGGGATCTCTAATCAACATAGATTGGTTTCCTTTGCACTGAATGTTGGCATCGACATTTATCTCAAGCCCATTCCTCGTGGTGACTTGCAATTAACTCTGCTTAATCCTTTAGTTAGCGGATCTGCTATGTTATCCTTTGACTGTAGATAGTCAATAGTGATAACTCCTGTTGAGAGTAGTTGTCCAATGGTATTGCGTCTACGATGTATATATCGAGACTTACCATTATACAAATGGCTCTATTCCCGACCAATTGTCGATTGTCAATCACAATGTATACAAATTGTCGGCACAGGTTTCGGCCATCTAGGAACATCTTCTAAGAATTACCGTAATCATTTAGCCTCTTCTCCACATTTGTCAAGAGCTACAAACTCTAACTCCATAGTGGATCTAGTTATTACGGTTTACATAGAAGATTTCCATGAAATGACTACACCTCCTAAAGTAAATTCATATTCACTTGTGGACTTAGAACCATTCATGTCTGATATCCAATTCGCGTCGTTGTATCCTTTGATCACAGCAAGATATCTTGTATAGTGCAGTCTATAATCACGAGTATATCACAAGTATCTCAGTACTCTTGTTATCCCTTTTTAATACTCAACACCGGGATTACTCGTGTATCTACTCAGTTTGCTTACTACGTAGGCTAAGTCTGGTCGTGTACAACTTATTAAGTACATCAGACTTCAAATCACCCTAGAGCACTCTATTTGAGAGATACTTTCATCTTGATTTTTTGATAGATGTTGACTCATATCTATCGGAGTCCATACCAGCGCAGTATCACCCTTGTTGAATTTCTCAAGAATTTTATCCACATAATGGAACTGACTAAGAATAAGTCTTTCTGTTGTTCTAAGAATTTTAATTCCTAGAATCACATCAACTAGGCTCATGTCTTTCATGTCAAATCTTGAATTCAACATAGCTTTTGTAGATTTGATTATTTTATCATTACTTCCAATGATAAGTATGTCATCTACATAAAGACATAACATGACATATTCAATTCCTATATCTTTCATATAGATACATTTATCATATTCATTATTTTAAATCAACTTTCCTTCATGATAATACAAACTTTTCATGTCAATGCTTCGGAGCTTGTTTCAAACCGTATAATAACTTTACTAATCTACAAACCTTATTTTTCTGCCCTGGTGCAGAAAATCCTTCAGGTTGCTCCATGTAAATTTTCTCTTCTAAATCTCCATTTAGAAAGGCGGTTTTTACATTCATTTGATATATTTCTAAATTCCATAGAGCGGCGATAACCAACAACACTCTAATGGAAGTTATTCTCGATACAGTAGAATACGTATCAAAGTAATCAAGCATTCGCATTATCGGTAACCTTTAATTATCAACCTAGCCTTGCACTTATCAATCATGTCATATGATCTCATCTTCTTCTTGAAAATCCACATGTAACTGAGTGGTTTATTTCCCAAAGGAAGATTCACAAGTTCCCAAATATGATTTTGTAAGATAGAGTCGATTTCAGATGCAATCACCTCTTTCCATTGAGGTCCCTCCAAACAGCTTATAGTTGTTGAGTAACTCTAGGGATCACTTTCCAATATGTAAGTGATAAAATTCTTTCCAAATGATTTTTCTACCCGAGTTCTCTTGCTCCGTATGAGCTCAACCTCAATTGGTTCCGCATCTTCTTCTTGTGTTTCATATGCCCGTTTTGAGGAACTTGCTTCCTCTTGAGTCTTACCTGGAAACACATTCTCGAAGAACGAGGCATTTCTCGATTTAATAATCAAGTTCTTGTGTATCTCCGATATTTGTGATTTATACACAATAAACCGATATGCACTACTGTTATGCGTATATCCAACAAATATGTCATCAACAGTCTTTGGTCCTATCTTGATCCTCTTTGAATCAGGCACCAATACTTTGGCAAGACATCCCCATACTCACAAGTATTTGTAGGATAATTGTCTTCCAGTCCACAACTCGTAAGGATATTTTTCTATTTTTTTGCGAGACACCTTATTTGAAAGGTAATTTACTGTTAACACAGCTTCCTCCCACATTTACTTGGTTAACCCAGAACTTAAGACAAGAGCATTCGTCATCTATTTTAGAGTACGATTCTTCCGCTCAGCAACACCATTTTGCTGAGGCGAATAGGGAGTTGTTGTTTTGTATTTGATCTCATGTTCAACACACAACTCAGCAAACGGTGATACATATTCACCGTCTTGGTCACTTCGAACCACCTTAATTTTCTTATTAAGTTAATTTTTAACTTCAGTCTTATAGAGAACAAATTTCTCTATAACTTCATCTTTACTTTTGAGTAGATATACAAAACAAAATTTTGTGTTATCATCCACAAAAGTGATGAAGTACTTATTTTCACCACATGTCAGCGTACTTTTCAGGTCGCATACGTCGGTGTGAATTAGGCTGAGTGGTTCAGTGCTTCTTTCAATGTGTTGAAAGGATGATCTTATCATTTTTGCTGCAACACAAGTCTCACACTTGTGTTTTGGGTCAAGGTGGAATGTAGGTATGTTTTGCATGTTAATTAGTTTATGTAATACAACATAGTTAACATGTCCTAGTCTACCATGCCATAAACTGGAAGACTCAAGCATATACACAGAAGAGCATTCAACTTTATCTTAGGTTGAATGACCATTACATTGAGTTTAAACAACCCATCATGTACATAGTCTCTTCCTACAAACATTCCATTTTTGGACAACACCACTCTGTCCGCCTTAAAAATAATGTGAAAACCGTGCTTGCATAGAAGCGATCCGGACACAAGATTCTTTCGAATATCTAGAATATACAACACGTTATTTAACGTGAGTTCCTTTCCCAAGGTCATTTTCAGCACCACTTTACCTTGGCCTTTGGTATCCGAGGTTGCTAAATTTCCCATAAATAGCTTGTCCCCATCTTTGACTTTCTCAAAGTGGTGGAGCAGCTCCTTATTGCAACAGACATGTCTGGTGGCACTGATATCGATCCACCATTATCGTGGGTTTGAACCTATTCGGTTCACTTCGGGGATCACGACACAAAGGTCTATTTCTTGTTCCTCATTCAGGTTGGTCTCTTGTTTTTTCTTCTTTGACTTTTTGCATTCCGAAGACTTGTGACCCACTCGGTCATAGTTGTAACACTTCCTAGAGAATATCTTTTTTTGAAGTTGCCTCCTCTGGGTGCCATCTTGGAAGTTTTGGTAGAGAGTTGACCATGCTCGATCACATTGGTTTCACAGTAGCCTGAGAGAACAGTTTTCTCTCTGAACTCTTGTTATCCTCTTCGATACGAAGTTTGACAATAAGTTCCTCTAGAGTCATCTCCTTGCGCTTATGCTTCAAGTAATTCTTAAAGCCTTCCAGCCAGAAGGCAGCTTCTCAATAATAGCTGCCACTTGGAAGGTTTCACTCAACGTCATGCCCTTTGAGTGAATTTCTTACAAGATTACTTGAAGTTCCCGGACTTGGCTGATCACCGACTTGGAATCAACTATCTTATAGTCTAGAAAGCGGCCAACAATAAACTTTTTGGCCCCAGCATCCTTCAATTTATATTTCTTATCCAGGGACTCCCACAATTCCTTTGCTATTTTCTTCTCACAATACACAATGTACAGCGAGTCGGCAAGACTGTTGAGGATGTAGTTTTGACATAGGAACTCAGAGTCATTCCATTTGTCGACTGTAGTGATGGTTTTCAAATCACGTACACCCTCAGCAAACTTGGGAGGTTCCTCAGTCAAGATACATGTCAGATTTAGCGTGGTCAGATAGAAGAACATCTTTTGCTGTCAACGCTTGAAGTTCAAGCCCGTGAACTTCTCTGGTCTTTCCCCATGATGGATTGGACATTTCCAATCTGGACGGAGGAGGCCGACACATGTTGATCCTATTGCATCTCAACATTTCCTGCCGACATCATAACAGAATAAGTCCGTTTTAAATTTGTCGACCTACAAACCCAGAAAACTTAGTGTTTATGTTAGGTTTTGTAGGTTTACAATCTCAAACACCGAATCTATTTTAAGATTGTTGGGCGTAACCCATCTGTTTTTTTGGTTCTACAGAAACCAAGTTTCATGTCAGTTTGGTTGAACCAATCTTACAATCTAGTTTTCAATATTGTCCCAGAAGCTCTATTTCATGATTTTGAGTTTGTGCCAGAGTTCAGAGTACTTACCGTTACGGTGACTTGAGTAGATAATCTCAAGCTGTCGGTTGTTTTAAGACGATCACCAAAACGTTGTTCAAGTAGAGATGTTGTCTTTGCCGAGACAGAGAGGATCTGCCGAGACAAAGAGCATTTGTCGAGACTCCTGCCGAGACAGAGATGACTCTGACGAGAGGATCATCCGAGATGCCTACTGAGACAGAGATGGCTCTACCGAGAGGATCGTCCGAGATGCCTGCCGAGATAGAGATGGCTATGCTGAGAGGATCTTCCGAGACGTCTGTCGAGATAGAGAGGATCTACCGAGATGCCTACTGAGATAGAGATGACTCTGCCAAGAGGATCTTTCAAGATGCCAGACGAGACAGAGAGGATCAAGATGGACGTTGAACAAACCCGGAGCCTGAGTCCATGTTGCATGAGGAGCGTCATTCGAGGAACAAAGACACCTAGTCCTGCAAGAAGGCGGTCTCCTTAAAACAGATTCATCCCCTCTGGCGGTGC
>JBBUKS010011088.1:0-12276 GCA_038050645.1 Hedychium gardnerianum | reverse complement strand
AAGAGGGCGGTGAGACTCACCGATGCCACAAGCGTGCCTCGCCTGAGCGGAGCCGTCTGCGGTCCTGGGCTCGCCCTCTTCGCATTCCTCTATATAAAGCCCCTGCTATCGTCTTCTTGCTCCGCACTCTTCTTCTTCTTCTTCTTCGCATCAGCGAAGGCTCCTCGTGCCTCAAATCTTGTTCGTCGATCCCTAATCCTCCTCCTCTCGATCCCGTTTCTTTCCTGATTCTGCCAGATTCTTGGAGGAGCAAGACGCGAGGATGGGACAGAGAGCGGAGGAGCACGATATCGAGAAGCTATTGGATGAGATTCCCCATCTTCGTCATCGCGGTGTCCTCGATGGATCCGGAGGTGGAGGTTTCCGCATCGCCGATGAGCTTCCGACGTCGGTCCTCCATGGTAATGGCGGCGGGTGTATCTGGTCTGAGAGGGTTCCGAGCTCGTTCGCGGAGCGTTCGCTTCTGTTGTCGGGGTCGGGGACTGGCGGTATCTCCCTGTACGAGAGTGATTGGACCCGGCGGCGTGCGGCCATCGACGCGAATTTGGAGGAGGCCCTCCTGCTCGAGAAGCTTCGCAATGTCCGTCTCGGCGCCGACCGAAACGGCCCGATCGATCGTTCCCTGCCCCGGACCAACCATCACCGAGTCGGTCGTTTGTTTGGGGCTTCGCTCGACTCTTTTGAACGGGATTCTTTGGTAAATGCGAATGGGAACGCGTCTCTGCCTCAAATCCCGCAACGTTATCCTGGAGCTGTTAACTTGTTCGGGAATCCCTCTTTTGGAACAAGAGAGTTGAAAATTGGTCAAGTTTCGCGACCAAATAGCCCTTTCTGGGGAAACGATTCTGGCAATTTTACTCACTCTGGTAATGGGCCTTTTCCAATATCTGATATGTTATTTCACTCACAGATGATTAGAGGAGAACCTTGCTTGGTTTCTGGAGATCAGCCAGTGACAAAGGCACGGAAGATCTCTAAGGGAGGCCCAATTCCTCGGCAATTGGGGGGGCTTCATTCCCCAAGGAACCAAAGGAATGTTCAGGGAACCATTACAGAGTGTCTTATGAGTAAAGAACAAATATATTGCCTTGCTAAAGACCAGCACGGATGCCGGTTATTGCAGCAGCAACTTGATGAAGGAAAGGATAAGGTTAATACAATTCTCAACGGCATCATTGAACGCGCAGTCGATCTCATGGTCGATCCCTTCGCAAACTATCTCATACAGAAACTACTCGAAAAATGCAGTGAAGAACAGATGATGGCGATCCTGCTCATGCTTAGCAAAGATCCTGCTAATCTTGTATCGATCTCCCTCAACACTCATGGGTGAGTAGTACCTTTCTGTTTGCCTGCTCTTAGAATTCATGCTAACAATCTGACTAATAGTATTGATTTATTCTAACAATGAAACCATTGAATTTATTTCTCAGAACAAGGACAGTGCAGAAATTAATAGAGACAGTGAAAACCAAGCAACATATTTCCTTGGTTATATCAACCCTTAGACTTGGGTTTCTGGATCTCATTAAGGATTTAAATGGCAGTCATGTCCTTCAACGATGCTTGGAGAGTTTCACAGCTGAAGACAATAAGGTAGCAAAGTTCCTAATTGAGGAACCCATTTCTGTTCTGAGTTACAATAACATTTCTGTTCTATCTCATGGTTTTGTTATTTTCTTTTGAAGTATTTTTTCTGAATTCTTTCATTTTCTATTCTTTACTTCCATTTTCTATTCTTTATTTCTGCAGAGGCTATGCTGATTGATTCGGTAATTGTTTACCTCATACTTTAGAAAGACTAGAAAGTCAGAAATGATCTCCGACTGTTAGTTTCATGTAGTTTTGGATTCCAATGTCACTTAGAATATGAAGTTTTGACTTACAATCACTGACAGCTTTGTTGAATTTTCTCATAATTGAACATACTTGATTCTTGGTTTTTGGTATTGACATGTTAGGACTGTAAAATAAGAACGAGGAATGGAGAATAATTCTTTATTATGTTAGTGTTCATACATAATATATGAACAACAATGGAAGATTATACATAATCTCTTTTGCCACCTTTCTCAAATTTAAGGTGCAATAGCTTAAGTTTCTAGTGAACTAAAAGAACATGATATGACCGCATCCTTTTTACTAGAATCCTTTGTACTTATCTCAACAACTGGTAATGATTATCTATATGCAACACTTTCCCCCATAAGAGTCGATGATGGTTCTAATATTATGTAAAGTAAGATGATTAAAGAATAGTTCTTTATTCATTATGCTTAAGTTTCATACATGATACACCTTTTTATAGGGTGTGATACAAGGCAGAAAGAATTAAATTTGTTAGCAAGAGAATATTAGAGGCGAATTGGGAAATAGTTGGTAAATTGGTGCAAAATGGCATGAGAATTTAACCAATTTCTTTGCTTTTACAACTTTGACGTAATTGTTTTGGTGATGTGGTTTTTTTTTACTATTTACCTTTTAGATCTATTAAGCTGTCTTCATTTGAAAGAACAGTTCCTAAATCCTTCTTTTACCCTTTTTCTTTCTTTTCTTATACAAAATTTAAATTGCCAAAGCTACTGATTTGTGGTGGCAATCTGTGTGGCAGTTCATTTTCGACGGTGCTGTAATGTACTGTGTCGACATTGCTACTCATCGACATGGATGTTGTGTGTTGCAAAAATGTATACGAGAGTTCACTGGCAAACATCAGGAAAAATTGGTCGCAGTGATCGCTGCTAACGGCTTTAAACTTGCTCAAGATCCCTACGGGTATCCATATTTCTCCTTGTATCTGCTTCTTTAGATTCAGTTTCATGCCCAAGCCTTATCTTGCCCCCTTGTATATTTTTCAGAAACTATGTAGTCCAGGCGATTCTTGATTTGGAGAAGCCCTTCGCCAATGCTATTCTGGCATCTCAATTTCAAGGGAAATACGTCCAACTCTCCACGCAAAAGTTCAGCAGCAATGTGGTGGAGAGATGCTTCTCGCACTTCGGCAAAGACTTTCCGGCCGCCATTATAAGTGAATTCCTTGCTGTTCCTCACTTCGGCCAGTTCCTGCAGCACCCGTATGCCAATTATCCGATCCAACGAGCTCTCGAATATTCAAAGGTAGTTAGCATCACCTTGTCAAACAAAACTAGCCTCTGCAATTCAAAAATCAGAAAACACATGGTCTCTTTCTATTACAGGGTCAGCCTCGAATAGCACTAGAGAAAGCCATTCGTCCTTTGGCAGCAACCCTTAAAACCAACCCTCACTGCAGGCAGATATTCTCCAAAATGCTACCCAAGAAGTGAATCGCGTATTTGTATGATGAAGGCGGAGAATTTGTTGGTGCAATCATCAACGGGGAACTTTTTGTTGTACAATTAGCCACGAACTAAATGTAATGTAGCAGTATTGAGGTATCTCTTCTTATTTATCTTAACTTCTGTTGTCAAATTTTGTTGTACAGTGCAAAAGTTAGCAGTAAGAACAGCTTGAAAGCTTGTTTTTTTTACCAACATAACGACTACCAGTTGGTTCCCATGATGAACCCATGTGCCGCCCAACTGCACCACATGCAAATCTAGAATTTTAACAGGAATCCAATTATTTCTTTTCGATTTAAGTAAATAAAAACCGGAGCCAATTAATTTGGTTGCGTTCCTCCCCACCCCCACCGAATCCCACTTGTAACGCCGACGAGTTGCTTCATCCGTCCGATCGCGATCCGACGGTCACCGTTGGTTAAAGACACCACCAACTATTTCGTTTTTTCTTTAAAGAAATAAAAATATCAGTAAGAAAAAAACAAAAAATCTTTACCTGAACACGCTTTCGGTCCGACGGATGGCGAGAGGACTCTTGCGCTGAGCTGTGGCGGTTCGAAAAAGGAAAGAAACGGTTTCTTTTCTTCTGCTTTTTTTTCTGAATTTCCTTCGCTTTCCCCATAGCTAATTGGCTATATAAAGCTTCACTCTCTCTTTCTTCCCTCCAACTGCGAACCCTAGTCCCGATCGCGACTCTCGCCGCCCGACCTATTTCGCCGTCGATCTCGCGGCGGTCTCCATGGCCTCCTCCGTCCTTCGCTTCGCCCTGATGGCGCTCCTCGCCGTGGCGTGCTCCGCCCAGGGACCCAGCTCCGCTCCCACTCGGCCCCCGACCGTCGCCCCTGCCTCCCCTCCCCCGGCCCCGACTATGGCGCCCGCCTCCTCTCCACCGTCCGCGGCCCCGGCGCGATCGCCCTCCTCCGAGCCTCCAGCGGCGGTTCCAGTCTCCTCCCCTCCCACCCCTACTCCTCCTTCGCACTCCGAAGGGCCCTCCTCCACCTCCGGGATCCCCGATCCCCCCAGCTCACCTCCGAGCAACGGCGCCGCGTCGGCTGCCGTCAACTGGAGCTCCGTGGCTGGCGCGGTGTGGATCGCCGCCGCGGCGCTCTAGATCTGCGTCTGCATCCCAATTTCTACATTGATTCCTTACCTTAATCTCGCGCTTTATAATTAGCTGCTATTAATTTCGATCATTGTATTTGTAATTTTCTTACTTTTTTTGGACGTGCGATAGAGACCTGTTTCTTCATTTCGCGAATCTCCATTTTAGTTTACCTTTTGTTCTTTATTTTTACGATTTTGTCCCTTGTTTCTCTCAAGCGCTGAAGTCTGAATGGTAAATTCGGGTTCCCACGGAATGGACGTACGAGGTGTTGCCATCTTAAAATTTGACGATTAAATTTTAATTAATAATTAAATTTTTATTTTTTCATATATTAATTATTATTTAAATTAGTTAGATTAATTTTAATGATTTATTTTTTTTTGTTGATTTTGAAATGAATTTACGGTCGTCTTTTATCACCTGAATGACAAACTCGGAAATTTGAATCCAGATAGGGACACGTGTTGTCGTCGTCGTAGCCTCGGTTCAGTGAAGTGGGAGCCAGCCGTGATACTGGACGCCGGTTCCAGGTCGCCGGGTATCGACGTCATGCCGGGTCATGTGATGACGTCATCGCGTCCGGATCGGCTAAAGTTATTTATAATTGTATATTTAATAAAGAATGTTATAGAATTAAAAATATGATTAATAAGTTGGGGCAATGAAATCAAATAAATTCTTTAATTTCATAACAAATACGAGGTAAAAAAAGTGGGTTGCGATTGCAAATTTTATTTATAACTTATTTTATCAAATGAATTGTATTACATGACTTTTCACGATAAACGTGCCATACTGGGACTACACGGATTACGAGTTGAAAATTTAAATATATTTATTATTTATTTGAGAAGCTATTTTTTAAAAAATATATATATATGTTTTCTTTCCGAATAAAATGAACCGACCAGCCGGTTCAACGAATTTATCCAAAACTTTTAGATAACACACTACGTTCCCCTGCTAAGGACATTTTAATGCTTAAACGAAGACTCGAAGTCATAAAAGAACACCCACAGTTTGAGGCGACAAGTTCCCGAGCATGGTAGAATTCTTTAAAGCATTTCTTTCAACCTCAAGTAGTAGGCGAGAATAATAGCCAGTAGGATCACCAGCATCAAAACCCAGGTGTTGAATCCTGTCGTCATTGTATTTGCACTTAATAAATGACTTCAAATTAAAATTCCGAAGAAAATAAGAAAAAATAAGACTGCTTACCACTCCCTTTTTGCCTTTCAATCACTGTGACTCGAGCATTTGAGTCGAAAGATGCAGAGACCAATGCCCTGCACATGAAAGAACTAGTGACTGAAGAATTCTCAGTTTTTATTTTCTTGTAGGCACTGCAAAAAGCCACTATTTTAGCAGAACTACCTCTGCGCTTATTGTATCATTCGGCTACTTAGAACTATCGGTTTGAGACAGTTCCGCTAGCAGGAGGAGCAAATTCCTCACGTTTTGATTGTTGCACAAGCTTACTAGTGTAAATTGTTGCAAAACCTTGGCAAACTAGACCCACCATAGGAGACACATAGGCAGTAGGCGATCGCGATTGGCCTCTATTTACATAATCTACTGTAAGGCCGCCTTCCCTATAATAACCTATATCCATTCGAATTCCCTCCATATCTTCATCCCCAGACTTGGCCAACTTGACTTGACCCGCTTAAAAAAAAATCAGGCGAGACCGCTCTGTTTCCTTCGCTAAGATTCTGTTCTAATGACCTAATGACAGTCCCCAAGCTTCCATTTCAATTTGAGGAAGGAGGGATCGGATCGTGTGTATTATATAAACCGGTGCGCAAAGATAATTCAGCTAAAACAGGGACTTGAGCAGTATTTTGCTCCAACGGGCCAGAAATTTAGAACAGGGAGAGATTTAGTGACCTTGAATCTTGTGAGAAAGCCAAGGCGGTAACAGCTCCAAGGTGTGCCTTTTTAACAGTTAATTGTGCCTGCAAGTCTGAGGATCTTAAGATGGTAACATCCCCATCCAGGTTCCCACTGCAAGATGAGTGAAAAGTTATTATAGCTAGGACAAAAATTGAGGACCAATTCTCATACCTATTTTAAAGAAGAAAAATTAGTGTGATTTTGATTTGGAGTCTATATCGCTTTCAATATAAGATACATGGAAGGACTCACATGTTCAGTTGACGATTATAAGCGATGAGATTAACAGATCGTCAGTATGCATAGGCACTATTGGAAAATCTCATATAAAATGAAAAAATAATACGAATATAAGATTCTCAATCAACATAAGATTAGTCGATTCAAGACATTAACACACTGAAAAGATGCTACTAGCATAATTATCCTCGCAAATGTAGGAGAGTTTTAGTCGCTTACATGGCGAGGTGTTTACCATCCATTGACACATTAAATGCTGAAATAGGCTCGCGGGAAACCTTCTTCGTGCCAATTCTCTTCCAGGAAAGGGAATCCCAAGAAATAATCTTTGCTTGGTTACCTACAGAGAAACATCCAAGTGAGTTAAAATCCTAAAACCTTGGGAACAACAGTGATGTGAACATGAGAAACAGAAAAATAACAGCACCATTCATTGCCGTCATGTATAAGACTTGGTTATCGGCCATAATCCGAGAAAATCTACAGAAACCAAAATTTTCGCCCTGGAAACAAGTATTTTGGAGTTATATTTACAAGGGAAGTTCAAACTCCTCCGCGATAAATAATCAATTAAGAAGCTTCTTACACTTTCCCTTGCCAGACTGGCTATGACAGTTGATGATGTCAAATCCCAAACTCTGCACGGGCCACTACTGCCCAGTGAAACCAGAAACTTACCATTGGAACTGCAGAGTAATTTTTGAAAATCTTATTTAATAAAAAAGAGTAATTAGAAAACAAATGCTATTGACTTAATTAGAGTGTAACAAGCTATCCATCCACCTAAAGTCCAGATCCTTCACAGTTGTGTGAGCATCACTTTGATCAAGAATATTCTCCATACTTGGCCACTTGAAGACTCTTAGATGTCCATCCTGCAAGCAGCAGAACACAAATTAAAACAAGTTGTTCGGGCAAAACAATATGAATGGAGAAAGCAAGTTAATTTAGGGAATGGAGATCAAAGTGTGCTTTACTAAATAAATAAATAGACATCAAACTATAACACATTTTTAAGTCGCAAAATTTAGAAATTGAATAGAAAAAAGAAAAAGTGTGATGCAGCACGAGGAACAATAATCCCACATGGAGAACTACATAAAAGGACTCTATTTAACTTGGAATAAATCTCCTATTTCTAAACAAGATATCAACATAAAAGGATCTACCAACATAAAAATTTACAAAGTTTAACTTTCAAAAATTAAATTCCTAATTGCGTTGGCTATACCAAGAAAGTTGGACAATACAACAAATTATTGGCATCTTTCTTTAACCATCCAAGTGTAGGGAACAATAGCTTCATCAACTCTGATTAGCATGCTTTCTTCGTTATCTTTCCTTGATCATCCCTTCCAATGACTGAGATATTATTGTATCTTCTTTCTCCTTTAAGTTCTTAGAGAACTAAATGTTAATTTCGTTAGCATCTTTCTTTTCACTAGTCTCTCCCAATAAATAAGAAAAATGTTGCGATCAATCACAGGGTGGTAAGGATGGCGTCTGCATCTCATGCATCTCTTTTTTTGGCCATGAGTTTTCAAATATAATGCAAAGGATAAAACACTGACACCAATACTGAAGAAGTGTGACCTAAGAGGAGTGACCTACTTATTCAAGAATGCACATTGAATTTCCGGTGGTAGACTCATAATCAAAAAGGTTTTGTGATGTTCTAGAAGAAATGAACCAAAACATAGGGCATAATTAGGATAGTGATTGCATGCAATCTACCTAAGAGGTGGATACAAGCATCAAAAGTTGTCATATAATAAAAAACGGTTGTTACTATTATCTCTCCACTTCCTCCTCCATAGCCAAAGCTCCAAGAAGGAAAAGATAAGAAGCTACTATGAGAATGTAGTCAGAAATCCGTAACAAGGTCATATGCAAAGATAATAGATCTCACCACACGAACAATGGGTTAACTAATGTAAAGAAAATATGACCTTGAAAACTTAAAAGGAGTGAGAAGTCTTAACACAATAATTAACATAACAGTAACATATGGGACCAAATATAATGAGTTTATGTGGATATGAATACATGATATCTTATGGGCATATTGATGCATATCGAACTGAAAAATCAGGGTGTGAAGGACCCAGCACAGCAAATCCTAAGCATGCATCCAAAGTCACACAAGTGGATAAACAATGAACTTACTATATTATGTTAGTCCATTCCACATATAATATGACACAACTAGACGAGATTTATAGTGAAGCTTTACTCCCTTAGAACAAGCAAATTTTTTTCGCAGCGGACTCATCATGATACCTGCTTTCTTATCTATTTTTCCTAATCAATTTTCTATTTGCAAACTTTGTATATTTTAATAGTGTCGTCAAATGCTAACAAGTGATATAAAATCACAATCATCACCATGGCCTTTATCATTCTAATTGGAGAATGGAATCCTGTCCATTTTGTAGTCTATATTTAAAGATTTATGAGCAAGCAGTAACTAACAAAATAAAAGTCTATAGTTAAGTGCTAAAATAAATACATTGTAGAATATAACATCAAATGTGTAACGTGTTGCTACATTGTAAATAGCTAACATGATGAATTAACTAATATAAACAAATAAACATATAGAAATCTATCTACCTCAGCACCGGTAGCAAGTATAGAACCGTCAAAATTGAAGGCCAATGCTAATTGCTGTCCAACATCTTCTAGTTGCACTAATTTCTTTGCTGAAGATTTCAAGTTTAGTTTATTGGATTCTTTTTTTTCTGGAATATCCCACTCAAACCATCTAAAAGAAAAGGTAAAATATTTATAATAATGGTTAGAACTGATGAGTCAAATCATTCAGCATAAAGAAGCACTTGCCAAACTTCATGTAAAACAAAAGCAAACCAGTGTGCTGGATTCATAACCACAGGCAAATTGAAAGATCAAATTCTTAATATTGAAAACACACGTAAAGTTTGTACACATAAACATCTCAAAGAGACAGTTTGCTAAGTAAAAATTAAACAGTTCAAAGGTATTAGAAAAAGGGAAAATACAAGGAATATAAAATTCTAGTTCAACTTGTCACAGTCAAATACATGACAGTTACTAAATCAAAATAATAAAAACTTCATCTCAGAGCATGTTTATTTACAATTAATTCAAAGTGCAACACTAGAAGGAACATCCTTTCCTCAGAGATCCAAATATTCTGTTTGGTAAAACATGGTGAAATTGTGATTGCTATGTGCAAATTCCTGGTCAAATTAGAGCATAATAACATGGACTAAAATACAGAATCATTATAAGTTCAAAAAAATCAAAATATATATATTCCGTAGAGAAATTTTAGCCTAGAACCCCTAGTCAAATTTTCTTTATAGATTTCATACAAGCATGTAAAAAAATTGTCAGAAAATTATCTCGCAATAAATTAACAAAACAAGTTTCAACTCGTCATCAGTCACGGGATTAACAAGCACAGAATTGTCAGAAACAAGGGAGGATCTAAAGGGCGGAGGCTACAAACCGGCAACTCTTCGTAAACGAGCAGACCACACCGTCTCCTCCAGGATGCACGGCCATCCTATAAGGCGCATCCATATCAGTTCCCAATCTGCATACCTACACACACCACGAATTGAGCTTTCAGAAAACCCACAGCAGCAGCTCGCACATGGAAGCCAGATAAATCTGCACGTAAATATGAAACCAAATGGCGCTAAAGAGGGTTTTACCGGTGTCTCTGAGAGGGATCGCGAGGCGAAGTCGAACTCGGCGACGAGGAGGACATTGGGAACCCCGCTCCGGCTGTCTCCGCCGCCTCCTCCGAGCGCAACCAAGATCCGGTTGGGATCGTGAGTTTGCGCCAAAGTAGCCGACCCTCCTCCTCCTTGACTTTCTTTCTCCTCCCCTTCTGCTGGGGCGTCTCCCTCGGCAGTCGCGGCTGCGGAAGTCGAGATGCTGTCAAGGGGAACCCAAGAGGCGCAGAAGATGGGGAAGCCGTAGGTCTTCGAGCAAGGCGGGATCTCGCGCTGTCGCCCCCTCGCCATGGTTGCTGCCTTCCGACGAGCTTTGGATCTACTGCGACTCGTTTGATTTATTGGGCCAGGAATAAGAATCGATCTCTCGGATCAATTCCTCTTAAATCTAACAGTTTTAAAATGAAAAATCTTTAAAATGATGAAATATAAAATATATTTGTTAAAAAAACAAAAACAGACTTCATTTCATTTCATTTCGTTGGAACCGACGTATTTGTTAATCGGTAATTTCTCAAAGACCACCCTCAAAAGTTTGGGATGAGACAAAAGCGTCTCGAGTTTTGAAAATACTCAAAAGTGCAGTTTTTTTTCCGTTTCACCACTCTATCAAAGTTGTCATTTCTAAAAATCAACGACGCTAATTTATTAAAAATAACACTATGTTGGTGTTGATTTCTAAAATTTAATAGCATGGCAATGTTGATGTGTTAAGTTGAAGTGTTGATTTTTTAAAAAATAGTAAATAATGTTGGTGTTAGAAGCACAATATTTAATCCAAATTTTTGATGTTTAATTAAGATTAAACTTAGATTTGTTATGTTCTAAAGAGTTAATGTTAAGTGTGCAAGAGCAAGTTACTTGACATATAATTAAGTTTTGATCGGAACCAGGTAATAGCTAAGTCCTAATAAAGCTAGACAACTTAAATCCTAGTTGAGAACTAGACATTGGCTAAGTCCTAGAAGAATTGAGCAACTGAATTGAGAATCAAGCAGGAGCTAAGTCTTGATTAAGAATCAAGTAAGAAAAATCTAGTTGAGAACTAGGTGAATCAAGTCCAAGTGAAGTCAACTAGGAGCTGAAGACTTGACGAACAAAGTTCAAGTGGAATCAGCTGAGAGTTGTAACTTGGCAACTAACACAAGATGGGTCAGCTGGGAAATGGGCATCTAGTCAAGTAAGTGCGAGTAATTATAAACATTCTATCATACTCATTACGCATAATCATTGTAGGGAAGCAAAGTTCGACAATTCCAGATGACGAGAGGGAGTTCGGGACGACTAGCTAGTGATAACTCTCGACGAGTAAAGTCATCCATGCTACCGTAGTTGGGTCGAGGTGACCAAAGTGTACAAGCGACTGAAGCAGCTTCCAAGCGATCGGTAGAGGATGAAGTTTAACGATTTGAGCGAGACAGTCAAGATGAGATTTGACCATGATCTAGGTGACTGGAGGGGCTCCAGTCGACCAGAGAATGCGTACAATGTTATCTACTAGATAGACGTTGCATCCACGTCTAGTGCCTCTGGGCGACCAGGGAGGTTCCAGTCAACTGGAGGGTGTCATGTCAGCAACAGAAAAGGATTATATAAAGAGCCTCAAGGCAGAGTTTTCAAAACAATTGGATCCCTTTCATTTTCGTATGTGCTCGTACTCTTGGGCTCTCGTGTTTTCTGTGATGCGACAATGACACGCTATAATCTCGTGCTTCAATTTTGATTAACAACACCTAGAGTAAAATTTCATTTATTGTGTTGCCTTACCTATTTTATTATACTTAATTTTTAGATTTTTTTCTGTAAGATTTTTCTATTTTTCTAGATGTTTTTTAGAAAGGAGAAAGGAGAAATTAAGAAATAAAAATTATTTTTTATTATGATTGTGCGTGTTTATCTCTGCTTTGATTGTTAAAATGTTGAACAAGTTTTGTATGTTTACATTGCTTTGGTGCTTCTATTTTAATGTGTTAAGTTAACATTTCAATTATTT
>JBBUKS010011067.1:0-12277 GCA_038050645.1 Hedychium gardnerianum | reverse complement strand
TTTATTCCTCTCTAAGCTTTGTGTGTTCCCTTTCAAGTTCGAGCTTTGTAATTTCTCTCTCAAGGGAAATAAAATTCCGGGTTCATCTCGGGTTTTCATTTCAATTTCTGAGTAGAGCGATCCGTTTTGTAATTCTTACTTTTGGCTGTTTATTTTGGTTCATTAGCTGTCTTTATTTGGCATCTCTTACTTTTCCTTTTTAGTACTTTTTTTCTATCTTTCTTTCATATGCACTTCTCTATGTTTTTAAACATGCACACCTGTCTTGGTCATTTTATATATTGCTTAGCATTTTTTTTTCTATATAGGTTGGGCAGTTGAAGGAGATATCTAATAAAATACAGAATGCTGAGCTTAAGCTATTCCTAGAAGTAGAACTTGGACTGGTAATTACTTATGATTCCTATTTTTATTTACATGCATTTTTCAATGACCAATGGTAATTGGTTTTTTTGACTTTCCCCCAGGATTTACACCCTTGTCCTCTACCTGATAAAACGAAGGAAGACATATTGCTTTTCTTTAAGCTTTATGACCCCGAGAAGGAAGAGCTTAGGTATTCATTTGTTTTCCTACCAATAAATATGTTTTTTCAAATAACACCTTGCCTTTCTACTTTTAACCCATTATTATATTCAGATATGTTGGAAGGTTGTTTGTGAAGGTGCTTGGAAAACCTGCAGATATACTGTCAAAACTGAATGAAATGGCTGGCTTTTCACCAAGTGTCCAAATTCAGCTTTTTGAGGTATATCTTTAAGAAAACTCTATATGATACTTTCACCTTTGATGCTGTATATCATTGTTGAATTTGTTACTATGCTTTGTTAAAATTCTTTTGTTTGCTTATTTTATTTACTTCGTAAACAATTATCAGGAAATAAAATTTGAGCCGAATGTGATGTGCGAACGTGTTGACAATAATGTTCCTTTCCATTCTAGCCAGGTTAGTCTAAAGAATAGACTCAATGATGTCTAATTGTTATCTAATCACTTAATAATGGATGAAGAAGGTGAAGACATTTACATGTCGGAGTCTCTAAATCAGTTAAGGAGTGGCTTATGGAGCCAATTGTTTTAAATAGAAACCTGCACAAAGTCCAGGTCATATTTTATATGAATTATGAGCTATAATCTTAGATTTTTCTTTCCCAATGCTTGTAGTTGGAAGATGGTGATATTATATGTTATCAGAAATCGTTTCCATTGGGAAGCAATGACCAATTCCGTTTTCCTGATGTTCCATCCTTTTTGGAATATGTCCGTAATCGACAGGTATATATTTGTCATATTTCTGTATCAAATAAACAAGATTAGCTTATACCTTCATTTTCCTCCTAACATCCTCTAGGCATATTAATTGTTCCTTAATCAGTGGTTTATGCTTTTAAAATGCTTGTGGAAATTCAACTAGTGTGTGGTACTGAACCTATGATATCATATTCCAAATCAAATGTTGCCCAAGCATCTAGCTTTAGAAATTTCTTTTGCTTTGTTATCTCGGAAAGGAAGCTCTATGGATTAAACAGATATATTTTCGACTGATGCATTTTAGTATGTATGTATGTAATCTCTTTATAATACATGCACTGGAATATAACTCAAGGAAACTGTGATGTTTGTTAGGAAGCTGCCTCCTGAAGAGTTTACTATTCTAAGGATCATATCAATTTAGAAAAATGTTGGTGATTGATGGATTAAATGTGTTGTCTAACTTTGGTAATTGAGGGTAGCGCTTGTGCAATGATAATTGCTGCTTTGTGAATGAGTAACTTGGTCCAAGTTGCTAAGTGAAGGTTACAACATTAGCTTGTAATCATTGAGGATCCACATGATCAAATTCTATCTTGCGATGCAGCTAAAAATTAAACATAGCAACTCAAAGAACCTTTTGGATGATATCATAGTTTGAAATCTTGTACAATCTTTGGCGGTATGGTCAAAATTTATGGTTTTGATAAATATTTTATTGAAATTCGATAATATCTGATGTAGGATATCTATCCTGTGGTATGCCAATCATGTCGATGAGTATCATATTATATTAATATTCAATACCCCTTAACATTCTACAGAATGCATCAAGATGAATTGAAATAATATTTGTTATTTTTGTAAACTTTTGTCCATATAATACAATGCCAAATCTACACCATTCCATATGAAAGTTAGGAATATACTTGTGTTTTTATTCTTCTTTTTCATCTTCTTCCTTCTCTATCCAATTCTCTATGGGCATCATATGTTGGAACAGCGATACGGTACCGAAATAATATATAAAGATTGAAATTCAGGCGTAGCTTGAGATTTTGAGCCTTGGATGATGTTGCAGATTTTGGCATTATATTTAGTTTGGCACCATAATATAAAACAATATGATCAAATAGTTATCTTCGGCTTGCATTTTTACCAGAATAATTTTGTATGTGTGACGTTTTCATGAAGACCACAAATCTGTTTAATCTAGATTCTGAAAAGCCTATATTTGTATTTTGATAAAACATTGTATGGTTGTAAAACTTATTCTGGTCCATTTAGTAACAAACTAACAATTACCTATAGACTTGAGCCTTCTCTAGATGAAGTTAAGTTCAGAGTGAAACAGGAGAGAATAGTTAGTGCCGAGTCCCAGTGGCACATGTGAGGCATATATTCCAGAGGAATTTGCAGAAGGGAAGGAAACAGCTGGAGAAGGGAGGGTGAGGCTAGACAAAAAAAGGGAAGGAGAGGGGAGGAAAGGGCTGATAGGAGGAAGGAGGTAAAACTGTGAGCCTGTGAAAGCATAAAGGAGGGAGAAGCAGACACGAGAGAGGGAAGGAGATGTTGGAGAGGTGAGGAGACGTGGGAGAGGGAAGAGAAAGAAGAGTGGGGCAAGATGAGGAAGAAAGTTGCAAGAAGAGACGAGAAAGAGTGAGATGGATGAAGTCAAAATCCTGGCTGAAGAGAGGTGGCCAAGATATCCAACTATTAGCCAATAAAGGTAAAGAAAAGCAAATGTGGAAGGATGTAGTGACAGCAGAAAAGCTTGAGGCTCCCTGTAACACAATATTGTATCTCAAACTATCTACTTTCTAATCTTTTAATGCACACTTTTAAAGGCCACATGAATCATAATACCTTTCCATGCCGGTTTGCAAAGTCAAGACATTTTATTCTGCTGGCCAATTGGCATAAAACAACGCGAGATAGGTTGGTGTATCCGTGATGTGGAAACTTGAAGACCAGCAAACTTCTTCCCTATTTGCAATCCGAGCTTGCTTCACAATAGGTCCCCAATTGTGATGAATTGAGAAGAGGCATGGGTTGGTAGTTCTTTGGCAATCATCTTCTTCATGATGCAAGGTCAGCTGCATAGGGTTTCATAATGAGGCGCAGACAAAGAGTTCACGGCGAGGGAGAATTACATATCTTTCGACGAGGCCAGGTGTGGGTTCTACTGAACAATGAAGTCTCCTACTTCCTCTTTTTTCCTAAACTTGCTACTACATTGAGATGACATAGCTTATCTAGGTAACAAACATTATCTTCAAGTGCTAGAACTACAATGGCCTATCCACACTTATCCACATTGTGTAATTCCTCTAGGATTTTAGAATGCCCTTAAGCAAGACAGAGTTTACTTAGCCAAAGACAAAGTTTACTTTGGATATCATAAAAGAAATGTAAGCTGGAATTTGGATCCTAACTGGAGATTGTAATTCTTTCCTAAATGGGGTTTTTAATACAATGTTAGGTTGATGCCAAATTGAAAAATCTCTTTCAGTTTGTTTGCTTGAGGTAGAAGATTGTAGTGAAAGTTATGTGCTAAAGCTAAGATGTTACCAAAGTTTGCAATCTCGTTTTGAGTTAGGGTATCATTTCTCGGCCGCAATGAGACATATTGCACATTCCAATTGCCGGTTTTGGTTGGGTGCTGAATGTTAGAAGAGGAGGAGAAGGGGGAAAGAAAAGTTTCTCATTGAAGTGTCGATTGTGAAAGCTTTATTTTGCAGATGACAGACCATGCATCATCATGAAACACCTCTCCTTTGCTTGCAGATTAGCAGATAGATGAAACTTATCCATGAGGTGTGTTTGCCTACTCACCTTGCTAGGTTTTGCACAATCAAAACACCTCTCTTGGAATACCTTGCGACATCATCAACTCGTTTTCTCAAATACTCAACCTTGATTAGCCATTTCAACTCATTAAAGGTTAGTTAACCTTTGAGGACTCTAGATGCATTGGATGTGATGTTCCAATCTTGACACACTGTGTCATTGTTGACTCACGTTCCCAATCACTTTGCCTTGATCAACCACCTCCCTTGCAGAAGCTTCGCCAACCTCCAAGGAAACTCTTGTTGCATTGGATATGATGTTTTGTTGTATCGTGAAGTCCCATGTGTTGACGGCAGGTGAAACAAGAAGTTTCGTCCATGCCAATCGACATAGAACAAGATTTTCATCCATCAGTGTTGCACACCCATTGTGCCATATGGATAAGTGTGATGGTTCATATGTGCTTTTATCAAGGTGGCATCCTCCAAGTTCTAGTCATTTCGGGATTGAGCTCTTCTCCGTTTCAATATGACATAACTAAATCTGTGCATCTTTTTGTGATGGGTGTGAGGTGTGTTAAGGCTAGGGTGCTTCATGCCTATAGCACTTCTTTGATAAGTGTGGCGATTCATATTGGGCTTTTTATTGAGGGGTGATTCTTCCAAGTGATCTATAATTTTAGGATGAAGTTCCTCTTCAACATTATGCTGATTGTTATGTACTGCATTCCACAATTGAATTGCTTTCCTATTCTCTAGCTACTAACATCTTTATGCTAATTTATTTTCCTGATTTTGTTCTTAATCATGTGATGATATATAGTTGGTTCATTTTCGATTGTTAGAGAAGCCAAAAGAAGAACATTTTAGCATAGAGCTGTAAGTGCTCAATCCTTATCATGTGCTTTTTGTTTATTGTAGTGGGTTTGGTATACATGATTCAACTCTATGTGGATCTGATAATCCTTTTGCTTTTGTAAAGGTCAAAGCTTGATTCATATGATACTGTTGTAGAAAAAGTAGCATACCAACTCGGCCTGGATGATCCATCAAAAATCCGACTTACACCGCATAACTGCTACTCTCAGCAGCCTAAACCTCAACCCATCAAATTTAGAGGGGTGGATCATCTATCTGACATGCTTGTCCATTTGTCCCTGGTTTACCCTTTTTTCCTACTTGATTATTATTGTTATTTTTAGTTTCAGCTTATGTGCTGTTGTTAGAGTCTAATATTTTTGTTTATTACAGAGTTCTGATATACTGTACTATGAAGTGCTCGACATACCATTACCTGAACTGCAAGGTTTAAAAACTCTGAAAGTTGCATTTCATCATGCCGCTAAGGATGAGGTTGATTTTATTTTTATTTTACGACTGTTATTATTTTGTATAGCATTGTCAACTTCAGGCTTGATAATAGATTTCTTACGTAGGGTTTACCATGTTCAATTTTGTCAACTATTTTGTATGCATTTATACTGTGTTTTCTTTCAGGTTGCAATTCATAGCATAAGATTGCCAAAGACTAGTATTGTTGCTGATGTTATCAATGATCTAAAGACAAAGGTGATGTAACTATTGCCAAATCTTGTTTGCTTCCTTTGTAAAGACCTACAGGTTCTCTTTTGTTTCACTATATTGTTCATGTAAAAGTCCTTTGTAATATAGAATCTTTATCATGGTAATCTAACAGGATCGCATGCTTGAAATAGTAGACTTAAATGTATGGTTTGGAAATGTTTGATGCCACTACCCTTTGGTTCAAGCAGGTTGATCTGTCACATCCTAATGCTGATCTTCGATTGATTGAGGTCTTTTATCACAAGATATACAAGGTAATCCATTGGCATTCGACAAACTATATCCTTTTAACCTTCTGCTGTTGTTCATGGCTGATCTTTTCCTATTGGAATGTCTCTATGCATCTTGGTCCAATCCTTGGAAACTGAGATAATAGTAAGCATAACTTATTTGGATGATTTTTATTTGTCTAATTTTAGGTTTTGGAACTTTGGTGAGTTTTAAACATTTCAGTTTAGACCATAACATTAGACTGGATCTTCACTACAGATCCTTCTAACAAGCTGCAAGTTATGATGTCAGATTTAATTACCTCTTATCTGCCAAATGACTCATGTTTTGGGCTTGCCTACTGCGATTTCTTTTGGTTTCAGATTTTTCCTCCTGGTGAGAAAATAGAGAACATAAATGATCAGTATTGGACATTGCGTGTAGAGGAAGTAAGTTTTAAGTTATCTTATTAGTTTGTTCTTTCTGTGGTTATGTGCTTATTTATAATTCAAATGTTTTTTTTTTTGAATAAGCATTTCCATCTCGAGATGGATTTGCTTCCATTCATGTTTAACTTTCCTTTTTTGAAACGTGAACTACTTTGTAATTGTCATTTTTTCTTGCTGCATAGATTCCAGAGGAAGAGAAGAACCTTGGTCCCCAAGATCGCTTAATTCATGTATACCATTTCATGAAAGATCCAATTCAGAATCAGATGGTTTGTAGTCTTCATTTGCATCTTTCCCTTCTCATAAAGTATTGCATCATAAAGTGTTGTTTTCTGCTATAGAGGCTGAGTATCCCTCTTTTGTCATTCAAATGCTTTACTTGTTTATATTAAATTGATCTAGCTACTAATGGCCGTTTTTGCTTCACCTGAAAGATGCTCTTTTCGCACTGACTGGAGGGATGGTTATTTTGTTACTCATGCAACCTACAATTTTGCTCCCCTGAAAATGTTACCGACCTTAGTTTGTACCAATAATGCATGTCTTTTAACTAACAATGATGTTATTTGGTTCTTTGATAGATTCAGAACTTTGGGGAACCCTTTTTCATGGTTATTCGTGAAGATGAAACTCTAGCTGAAGTGAAAGTACGTATTCAAAAGAAACTTCGAATTTTAGATGAAGAATTCTCTAAGGTAACTGTTTTCTTATGTATTACTTAATTGCAGGAATTTCCTGGTTCTCTTCTGAAAACCCCTTTTTCCTCTAAAAAATTGATGTGTTTCTACTACATTGAATTTCTTTTTTAATGTTGGTGGGTGTTTGCATTTTGTGTTGGGCCGTCAATGTACAAAAGCTAGTATGCAGGCTTATTAGAAAAGATGACATATAAAATGCTAGTTTATTAAGGGATATTAGTTCTAGCTTTAATGCATGATAAACTGAAAAAGATAGTTAAGATGATATACATATCTAAAGACGATTTGTCAATTCTATATTAGTATAAATAGACAAGTTGAATCAACTAGAGTTGAAATTGTGAGGGCTAGAATGAAGATGGAATAACAAAATTTAAAATGATTTAAGAAATTTGAATATTTCTAGTGATTTAAGGTTGCATACAATTCAAGGGATAGTTGCTATATAGCTAGCTCAATTTAGTTGGACTAGTCATTGTTTGAAATCTCATATTATGCCGAGCAACACAGTTGATACTACTTGACACAAAAAATGTCTTTTGTGTGGTTGTGTTAAACATGTAAATGAGGATGAATTGAGATAATATTGTTATATTTTATAGTTTGTGTCCATATAAGATAATATTAAAACCGTACCATTCAAGATGGAAAACAAATATTGAGCTTTCAATTTTTTTTTTCCATCTCCTTTCTTTTTTTCACCTCCAATTTGCCCCCGACGCCATACATGGGAACCTCAACAAGATACCAAAATAGTATTGTTCTAATCAAAAATCAAAACTCTGGCATGACTCCAGATTTCGAACCTTGAGAGTTCCAATCAAAAGTTGAAACCCCAGTATGACTTGAGATTTTGAACCTTGGGACCAAGGTTCGAAATTTCAAGCCGTATCAGATTTTTGGTCTCCAGATAATATTTTGGATGGTATCAATATTTAGAATGACAATATTTTGGTATCGTGCCAACGTTCAAACGCATAGTGCAAATAACGGATTAGAGGTTGAAGGAGGAAGGAGTCATTGTCTATGCCGAGCGATATCAAGTTTCAGTAATTTATTGGAAACAATACGTTTTGATAGTTCACCCTGCACGGTACGAGATTTCAAACCATGCTTGGGACTAACATTGCTTGTAGATGTTGTATGCCGAGAGAAAGGTTTCAAGTATCGTTCTAAATTAGAGTTTTGGTCTTCAGATAACATGATAAATATTGATACCATCCACTATTGACACTTTATATACTTCAGTATGCCCTAAAGTGTATTGAGAACTATTCAAACGAATGTTAGTCCTTTACATTGCCTTCTTTACCTCCAAATAGAAGCTTATAACAATTCCAAAGGCAAATGAATTAAAATTTGGAATAAGTTTAAAAAATATAATGAGAAATTCAACTAATGATTATACCTTATTCATAAAAAAAACTTTGTGGATTTAATGGAAGCACCAAGTATTGTAACATCTAAGTGAGATCATGGTTTAAAATTTCGAGCCATGTCTGAGTTTCGGACTGGAACGATACAGTTTCGGTATCGTATTGTGCCGTGCCGATATAGTTTCGGTAGTTTTAAACTTTAAATATAAATGTTAGGCAAAAATAAGTAAATTAAAGAAAATTGATATATCAATAACTCAAATCAAAATTGATACATCATAATACATTATCTTACTAATACGAGTGACATGAATTAGATGGAACCAAAAGTTCTTGTAACATTCTGGTTAAATCAACTCCATAGTTTTCCAATACCCATATTAAATATTCATCCCATAACATGCAATATTGATATTGATTTCTCCACATGTCCATACTGGAAGTTGAATTTGAACTGACACCACTGGAATTGGAATTGGTACAGGCACATAATAAGGATAAACATACGTCCCAGAGCTCTGATATGATGGACAGGGCTATAATAAGAAGACTGAGAGTATGATGAACTTCGATCAGAATCAATCTCAGCTAAATTCTCCTGGATATCTTGATAATTATGTGCTTTTTTTTGTTTGTCACCCTTAGATCGGCGTTGATACTTAATAATTCTAGCTCCATGATCATCATCTTGGGTTGAATGTGTGTAATTTTTCTCACATGTCCAAGGCTCCTGTGCCGGAGTAGGGGGAACATAAGTGTTACAACCACCAGATGCATCACCACTTTCATCGCTTCCATGAGTACTTGCACTGCTATCGACATCACTATCATCATTTCGAACTTCTCGTCGAACTACAATGTTAGAAGGTGATGATGTTTCATCACTATCATCATGTTCTTGCTCATCAATTGCATTGAGTGGATTTTCACTAATTCTCAATTGACTCATTTTCTTAAAAGCAGGAGTTTTGACTTTTTTACTCTTTAGTAAGAATTGTAGGAGTTTTACCTTTGCTTTTATCTACGGACTTTGATTGAATTTGTGGTTGGGATGTTTGAGAACGTCTCGGTCGTGATCTGGAAAATCGAAATTCTTGGTCAAAAGCTTCATCATTATGTTCTTCACCGAAATCTCCTCTCGCTTGTATTTTTTCAATCTCTTGAGTAAGAAATTAAGATGGTCGTGGTGAATCTCCAGATTCATCAAGGGATTTTCAGCCTCAACGATGCTCCACTAATCCACCATTGGATCATCCTCAGTTTGGACAAATCTAATATCAAATGGGTCTACATCACTAGACTCTTGTTTTTCATGGTCTTGTTCTTCTGTTATCACTCTTAGTTGAAGATGCATATTATAATGAACGTAGACCATTTTCTTCGAGCGTCGATAAGAAAGGTGATTTCGTACTTTTGTATGAATGAGGGAGAAAATTGACCAATTTCTTTCTCAACCACTTGAAAATGTTGTTTGTGAGAGAATTTGTACTGTAATCTTTTTGTAAATTTGGAGCTCATCCTCCGTATTATAACCACTCAGTTGTAAGATAAACAAGAATAAAATTAAAATAATATTTATATTTGTTGACAATAATTAGTAATAATTTTTTTATATTTATCTGTATACATTTTATATCTGACACTACAAAAGAATCGCTAAAAGAATCACATGCCTTTCGAAATAATTGACTTTCATTAATAGCCTCAGCAGCTAATTTTCTATTTTTTTTGTAGTGATATTATATTTCTGAGTGATACTAATAGATCTTCATTTGTGGCAAGATTATAATATGATGGATTGAGATAATAACCTAAAATAATTAAACATATATTATTAATAGCAATATTAAAAATTCTTTATCATAAAAAAATATGCACCTGCCAAATGAATATGTTTTCCTATTTGACTGTCCTATCTTGTAGTGATTATATCAATATAATGTTGGTGATTGGAGACATCTCTTAATTTCTTCTTTTGCTTCATGAATTAGACGGTAGACGTTATCCATTTGTGGCTTCTTATCCATATCGACTTTATGTAGAACGATGTACAAGGGTTCTACTGCTATAAGAATATCTGCAATATAGTCGTAAAATCTACTAGATATAATAATTTTTTGTACCTCCCTTCCTTCAATAGTACTAGAGTATTGAGAGGCTTCCCAATCTTCAGAAGTGAACATAACCTGCAATTCGGCTTTTTCTTGAAACAACGATTTTAATAAGAGAAAGTGAGTTACAAACCTAGTTGCTCCTAGTAATCTCCTCATTAATAAATTTTCTTATTAATCCGTGAACCCAATGATGATTATAAAGGAATTTTGTTAACGATTGATTTTTTTTTTCACTACCTTCTTTACTATATTGAGTTTATCGATATCTGTCATCATTAAATCAATACAGTGTGCTGCGCATGGTGTCAAAATAATATTCGATATTTTTGTTCCAATAACTCTCCAACCCTCTTGAAGTTGACATCATTGTTTATAATTACCTGCACTATATGTTCTGCACCTATCTCTTGAACTGTGTTATCCATTAAATGATATATATAAGATGCATCATGATAATCTGCAGTTGCTTCAACAAATTTATGAAAAATCACCTTTCTATTGCAGTATAGCAGAAAATTAATAATGCTCATTCGTGTAGGTCTTGTCCAACCATCACATCAATGCAATCCCATATAAGCCCAATTGCTTCTTGCATGATAGGATCCAAGCCTTGATTTCCTCCACTTGTTCATCTAAATACGGACCAACAGTTTCATATGCAGTCAGAGGTTGAATACTAGGTTCAGATTTTTGAATGTTGGACAACATGTTGCGGTAGGATGCGTTATTTGCTGCATTGGGAGGAATTCGATTGAAATGAAAAAATTTAGTAATAACCTATTGATTTCCTCTTCTCCCTTGAATAAGCATCATCAATCCTAGTCTGTTTGCTAGCTTGGTCTGGGAATACTAAAGGATCAATATCAGCAATATCAATTGCACGCCTTCGTCCCATAGAAGGAAAGAAACGACCAATACCACCTTATGTTGAAGTAACACGAACACTTTCACTCCTCCCCAATATTGCTGCAGTAGTTGAGCTACTTCCATTAGCACCAACTATAGCACCACTATGTTGCATATGACGCTCATATTTATATTGAGTTCGAGAGGCACTAGTTCATTAGAGTTCTGTCTATCAAGCATGTCATGTTGGTGTTGTTGTTTATACTTTAATTTTTTTTTGCCATTGCACGACGAATTTCTTGAGGAACTTTTGGGCATTTAGAAACATCCGGATATCCACTGACAAGATGTTGCTTTAGGCATGTGATCCTACCGCCACGTCCAATCATATCGCAATGCAAACATTGTCAATCAAATCAATTTTCTAATCATCGTCTCCAAGCTGGATCATAAGATTATTATTTTGGTGCTATTATATTATAAAAAATTAAGATAGTAAATCAAATAATTCAGAATAAATATTCAATAAAAAATTTAAATATTTATTAAACAGTTTAATCATAAAATATGGAAAAATAGTAAAAAAAATATAAAAAATGACTAAAATTATGTATAAAATAAGTGAAAATAAAATGCAAGTCAGGCAGTGAGCTATAATATTCGTAAATGAATTTTAGATCATAAATCAACAAATTGCTAATATTAAGGAATTAATTAGAAAATTAAAGATTGATAAAGGAATGCAAATATGCATGAAAAATAGTCAAAATTAACTAAATTAATTTTGTAAAACTCTAACTCACCAACTCATATATATTACAAAGGGAATTGGTCATGGATTTATATTATACTATGCTTTATATAATTCTGTTTATAAATATTTTATATAATATGTATATTAAATACTATAATTTATATATTTATATATATAATTTATATTACATTCAAAAAAATAAATTT